>JAVKPL010000843.1:0-15806 GCA_032173675.1 Gastrolobium villosum
GAAATTATTTTGTGAAGTTTTTCGACGGAAAAAGAATTTCGTCGAAAACGGATTAATAAAATAAATGCAAAAGAAATTGATTATTTGAAGTTTTTCGACGGAAAATGGATTCCGTCGAAGATTTTTGACGAAAAATGTATTCCGTCGAAAACGGATGACTAAAATAAATGCAAAAGAAATTGATTTTGTGAAGTTTTTCGACAGAAAAATAATTTCGTCGAAAACGGATTAATAAAATAAAAGCAAAGGAAATTGATTTTGTGAGTTTTTCGACGCAAAATGGATTCCGTAGAAGATTTTTGACGGAAAATGTATTCCGTCGAAAATGGATGAATTAAATTAATGCAAAAGAAATTTATTTTGTGAAGTTTTTCGACGGAAAATGAATTGCATCGAAAATGGATGAATAAAATAAATGCAAAAGAAATTGATATTTTGAAATTTTTCGATGGAAAAAAGATTCCGTCGAAAATGGATGAATAAAATAAATGCAAAAGAAATTGATTTTATGAAGTTATTCGACGCAAAATGGATTCCGTCGAAGATTTTTGACGGATAATGAATTCCGTTGAAAGTGGATGAATAAAATAAATGCAAAAGAAATTGATTTTCTTAATTATTCGACGAAAAATGGATTCCGTTGAAGATTTTTGACGAAAAATGTATTCCGTCGAAAACGGATGAATAAAATAAATGCAAAAGAAATTGATTTTGTGATGTTTTTCGACGGAAAATGGATGAAGATTTTTGACGGAAAATGGATTTCGTCGAAGATTTTAGACGGCAAATGAATTCCATCAAAAACGGATGAATAAAATAAATGCAAAAGAAATTGATTTTGTGAAGTTTTTCGACGGAAAATGGATTCCGTCGAAGATTTTTGACGGAAAATGAATTCCATCGAAAACGGATGAATAAAATAAATGCAAAAGAAATTGATTTTGTGAAGTTTTTCGACGGAAAATGGATTCCGTCGAAGATTTTTGACGGAAAATGAATTCCGTCGAAAATGGATGAATAAAATAAATGCAAAAGAAATTGATTTTGTGAAGTTTTTCGACGGAAAATGGATTCCGTCGAAGATTTTTGACGGAAAATGAATTCCGTCGAAAATGGATGAATAAAATAAATGCAAAAGAAATTGATTTTGTGAAGTTTTTCGACGGAAAATGGATTCCGTCGAAGATTTTTGACGGAAAATGAATTCCGTCGAAAACGGATGAATAAAATAAATGCAAAAGAAATTGATTTTATGAAGTTGTTCGACGAAAAATGATTCCTTCGAAAACGGATGAATAAAATAAATGCAAAAGAAATTGATTTTGTGAAGTTTTTCGAAGATTTTTGGACGAAAAAAATTCCGTCGAAAACAGATGAATAAAATAAATGCAAAAGAAATTGATTTTGTTCAGTTTTTCGACGGAAAATGGATTACGTAGAAGATTTTTGATGGAAAATGGATTCCGTCGAAGATTTTTGACGGAAAATGAATTCCATCGAAAATGGATGAATAAAATAAATGCAAAAGAAATTGATTTTGTGAAGTTTTTCGACGGAAAATGGATTCCGTCGAAGATTTTGGACGGAAAATGAATTCCGTCGAAAATGGATGAATAAAATAAATGCAAAAGAAATTGATTTTATGAAGTTTTTCGACGAAAAATGTATTTCGTCGAAAACGGATTAATAAAATAAATGCAAAAGAAATTGATTTTGTGAAGATTTTTAACGGAAAATGAATTCTGTCGAAAACAGATGAATAAAATAAATGCAAAAGAAATTGATTTTGTGAAGTTTTTCGACGGAAAATGGATTCCGTCGAAGATTTTTGACGGAAAATGAATTCCGTCGAAAATGGATGAATAAAATAAATGCCAAAGAAATTGATTTTATGAAGTTTTTCGACGAAAAATGGATTCCGTCGAAGATTTTTGACGAAAAATGTATTCCGTCGAAAACGGATGACTAAAATATATGCAAAAGAAATTATTTTGTGAAGTTTTTCGACGGAAAAAGAATTTCGTCGAAAACGGATTAATAAAATAAATGCAAAAGAAATTGATTATTTGAAGTTTTTCGACGGAAAATGGATTCCGTCGAAGATTTTTGACGAAAAATGTATTCCGTCGAAAACGGATGACTAAAATAAATGCAAAAGAAATTGATTTTTTGAAGTTTTTCGACAGAAAAATAATTTCGTCGAAAACGGATTAATAAAATAAAAGCAAAGGAAATTGATTTTGTGAGTTTTTCGACGCAAAATGGATTCCGTAGAAGATTTTTGACGGAAAATGTATTCCGTCGAAAATGGATGAATTAAATTAATGCAAAAGAAATTTATTTTGTGAAGTTTTTCGACGGAAAATGAATTGCATCGAAAATGGATGAATAAAATAAATGCAAAAGAAATTGATATTTTGAAATTTTTCGATGGAAAAAAGATTCCGTCGAAAATGGATGAATAAAATAAATGCAAAAGAAATTGATTTTATGAAGTTATTCGACGCAAAATGGATTCCGTCGAAGATTTTTGACGGATAATGAATTCCGTTGAAAGTGGATGAATAAAATAAATGCAAAAGAAATTGATTTTCTTAATTATTCGACGAAAAATGGATTCCGTTGAAGATTTTTGACGAAAAATGTATTCCGTCGAAAATGGATGAATAAAGTAAATGCAAAAGAAATTGATTTTGTGATGTTTTTCGACGGAAAATGGATTCCGTAGAAGATTTTTGACGGAAAATGGATTTCGTCGAAGATTTTAGACGGCAAATGAATTCCATCAAAAACGGATGAATAAAATAAATGCAAAAGAAATTGATTTTGTGAAGTTTTTCGACGGAAAATGGATTCCGTCGAAGATTTTTGACGGAAAATGAATTCCGTCGAAAATGGATGAATAAAATAAATGCAAAAGAAATTGATTTTGTGAAGTTTTTCGACGGAAAATGGATTCCGTCGAAGATTTTTGACGGAAAATGAATTCCGTCGAAAATGGATGAATAAAATAAATGCAAAAGAAATTGATTTTGTGAAGTTATTCGACGGAAAATAGATTCCGTCGAAGATTTTTGACGGAAAATGAATTCCGTCGAAAATGGATGAATAAAATAAATGTAAAAGAAATTGATTTTATGAAGTTTTTCGATGGAAAATGGATTCCGTCGAAGATTTTTGACGAAAAATGTATTCCGTCGAAAATGGATGAATAAAATAAATGGAAAAGAAATTGATTTTGTGAAGTTATTCGACGAAAAATGGATTCCGTCGAAGATTTTTGACGGAAAATGAATTCCGTCGAAAATGGATGAATAAAATAAATGCAAAAGAAATTGATTTTGTGAAGTTTTTCGATGGAAAATGGACGGAAAAAGATTTTTGTCGGAAAGAATTTCGTCGAAAATGGATTAATAAAATAAATGCAAAAGAAATTGATTTTATGAAGTTTTTCGATGGAAAATGGATTCCGTTGAAGATTTTTGACGAAAAATGTATTCCGTCGAAAACGGATGAAAAAAATGCAAAAGAAATTGATTTTGTGAAGTTTTTCGACGGAAAAAAATGGATTCAAAAGAAATTGATTTTGTGAAGATTTTGAAAATGGACGGAAAATGAATTCCGTCGAAAATGGATGAATAAAATAAATGCAAAAGAAATTGATTTTTGAAGTTTTTCGAATGGAAAATGGATTTTTCGAAGATTTTTGACGGAAAATGAATTCCGTCGAAAATGGATGAATAAAATAAATGCAAAAGAAATTGATTTTGTGAAGTTTTTCGACGGAAAAAGAATTTCGTCGAAAATGGATAATAAAATAAATGCAAAAGAAATTGATTTTGTGAAGTTTTTCGACGGAAAATGGATTCCGTCGAAGATTTTTGACGAAAATGAATTCCGTCGAAAATGGATGAATAAAATAAATGCAAAAGAAATTGATTTTATGAAGTTTTTCGATGGAAAAATGGATTCGAAAACGGATTAATAAAATAAATCGAAGAATTTTGACGAAAAATGTATTCCGTCGAAAACGGATTAATAAAATAAATGCAAAAGAAATTGATTTTGTGAACATTTTTGGCGGAAAATGAATTCCGTCGACAATGGATGAATAAAATAAATGCAAAAGAAATTGATTTTGTGAAGTTTTTCGACGGAAAATGGATTCCGTCTAAGATTTTTGACGGAAAATGAATTCCGTCGAAAATGGATGAATAAAATAAATGTAAAAGAAATTATTTTATGAAGTTTTTCGACGAAAAATGGATTCCGTCGAAGATTTTTGACGAAAAAAGTATTCCGTCGAAAACGGATGAATAAAATAAATACAAAAGAAATTGATTTTGTGAAGTTTTTCGACGGAAAAAGAATTTCGTCGAAAACAGATTAATAAAATAAATACAAAGGAAATTGATTTTGTAAGTTTTTCGACGGAAAATGGATTCCGTCGTAGATTTTTGACGGAAAATGAATTCCATCGAAAACGGATGAATAAAATAAATGCAAAAGAAATTGATTTTGTGAAGTTTTTCGACGGAAAATGGATTCCGTCGAAGATGGATGAATAAAATAAATGCAAAAGAAATTGAAAATGAATTCCGTCGAAAATGGATGAATAAAATAAATGCAAAAGAAATTGATTTTGTGAAGTTTTTCGACGGAAAATGGATTCCGTCGAAGATTTTTGACGGAAAATGAATTCCGTCGAAAATGGATGAATAAAATAAATGCAAAAGAAATTGATTTTATGAAGTTTTTCGATGGAAAATGGATTCCGTTGAAGATTTTTGACGAAAAATGTATTCCGTCGAAAACGGATGAATAAAATAAATGCAAAAGAAATTGATTTTGTGAAGTTTTTCGACGGAAAAAGAATTTCGTCGAAAACGGATTAATAAAATAAATGCAAAAGAAATTGATTTTGTGAAGTTTTTCGACGGAAAATGGATTCCGTCGAAGATTTTGGACGGAAAATGAATTCCGTCGAAAATGGATGAATAAAATAAATGCAAAAGAAATTGATTTTATGAAGTTTTTCGATGGAAAATGGATTCCGTCGAAGATTTTTGACGAAAAATGTATTCCGTCGAAAATGGATGAATAAAATAAATGCAAAAGAAATTGATTTTGTGAAGTTTTTCGACGGAAAAAGAATTTCGTCGAAAACGGATTAATAAAATAAATGCAAAAGAAATTGATTTTGTGAAGTTTTTCGACGGAAAATGGATTCCGTCGAAGATTTTTGACGGAAAATGAATTCCGTCGAAAATGGATGAATAAAATAAATGCAAAAGAAATTGATTTTATGAAGTTTTTCGACGAAAAATGGATTCCATCGAAGAATTTTGACGAAAAATGTATTCCGTCGAAAACGGATTAATAAAATAAATGCAAAAGAAATTGATTTTGTGAACATTTTTGGCGGAAAATGAATTCCGTCGACAATGGATGAATAAAATAAATGCAAAAGAAATTGATTTTGTGAAGTTTTTCGACGGAAAATGGATTCCGTCTAAGATTTTTGACGGAAAATGAATTCCGTCGAAAATGGATGAATAAAATAAATGTAAAAGAAATTATTTTATGAAGTTTTTCGACGAAAAATGGATTCCGTCGAAGATTTTTGACGAAAAAAAGTATTCCGTCGAAAACGGATGACTAAAATAAATACAAAAGAAATTGATTTTCTGAAGTTTTTCGACGGAAAAAGAATTTCGTCGAAAACAGATTAATAAAATAAATACAAAGGAAATTGATTTTGTAAGTTTTTCGACGGAAAATGGATTCCGTCGTAGATTTTTGACGGAAAATGAATTCCGTCGAAAATGGATGAATAAAATAAATGCAAAAGAAATTGATTTTATGAAGTTTTTCGAATGCAAAAGAAATTGATTCCGTCGAAGATTTTGGACGGAAAATGAATTCCGTCGAAAATGGATGAATAAAATAAATGCAAAAGAAATTGATTTTATGAAGTTTTTCGATGGAAAATGGATTCCGTCGAAGATTTTTGACGAAAAATGTATTCCGTCGAAAATGGATGAATAAAATAAATGCAAAAGAAATTGATTTTGTGAAGTTTTTCGACGGAAAATGAATTCCGTCGAAAACGGATGAATAAAATAAATGCAAAAGAAATTGATTTTGTGAAGTTTTTCGACGGAAAATGGATTCCGTCGAAGATTTTGACGGAAAATGAATTCCGTCGAAAATGGATGAATAAAATAAATGCAAAAGAAATTGATTTTATGAAGTTTTTCGATGGAAAATGGATTCCGTCGAAGATTTTTGACGAAAAATGTATTCCGTCGAAAATGGATGAATAAAATAAATGCAAAAGAAATTGATTTTGTGAAGTTTTTCGACGGAAAAAGAATTTCGTCGAAAACGGATTAATAAAATAAATGCAAAAGAAATTGATTTTGTGAAGTTTTTCGACGGAAAATGGATTCCGTCGAAGATTTTTGACGGAAAATGAATTCCGTCGAAAATGGATGAATAAAATAAATGCAAAAGAAATTGATTTTATGAAGTTTTTCGACGAAAAATGGATTCCATCGAAGAATTTTGACGAAAAATGTATTCCGTCGAAAACGGATTAATAAAATAAATGCAAAAGAAATTGATTTTGTGAACATTTTTGGCGGAAAATGAATTCCGTCGACAATGGATGAATAAAATAAATGCAAAAGAAATTGATTTTGTGAAGTTTTTCGACGGAAAATGGATTCCGTCTAAGATTTTTGACGGAAAATGAATTCCGTCGAAAATGGATGAATAAAATAAATGTAAAAGAAATTATTTTATGAAGTTTTTCGACGAAAAATGGATTCCGTCGAAGATTTTGGACGGAAAATGGATTCCGTCGAAGATTTTGGACGGAAAATGATTTCCGTCGAAAATGGATGAATAAAATAAATGCCAAAGAAATTGATTTTATGAAGGTTTTCGACGAAAAATGGATTCCGTCGAAGATTTTTGATGAAAAATGTATTCCGTCGAAAACGGATGACTAAAATATATGCAAAAGAAATTATTTTGTGAAGTTTTTCGACGGAAAAAGAATTTCGTCGAAAACGGATTAATAAAATAAATGCAAAAGAAATTGATTATTTGAAGTTTTTCGACGGAAAATGGATTCCGTCGAAGATTTTTGACGAAAAATGTATTCCGTCGAAAACGGATGACTAAAATAAATGCAAAAGAAATTGATTTTGTGAAGTTTTTCGACAGAAAAATAATTTCGTCGAAAACGGATTAATAAAATAAAAGCAAAGGAAATTGATTTTGTGAGTTTTTCGACGCAAAATGGATTCCGTAGAAGATTTTTGACGGAAAATGTATTCCGTCGAAAATGGATGAATTAAATTAATGCAAAAGAAATTTATTTTGTGAAGTTTTTCGACGGAAAATGAATTGCATCGAAAATGGATGAATAAAATAAATGCAAAAGAAATTGATATTTTGAAATTTTTCGATGGAAAAAAGATTCCGTCGAAAATGGATGAATAAAATAAATGCAAAAGAAATTGATTTTATGAAGTTATTCGACGCAAAATGGATTCCGTCGAAGATTTTTGACGGATAATGAATTCCGTTGAAAGTGGATGAATAAAATAAATGCAAAAGAAATTGATTTTCTTAATTATTCGACGAAAAATGGATTCCGTTGAAGATTTTTGACGAAAAATGTATTCCGTCGAAAATGGATGAATAAAATAAATGCAAAAGAAATTGATTTTGTGATGTTTTTCGACGGAAAATGGATTCCGTAGAAGATTTTTGACGGAAAATGGATTCCGTCGAAGATTTTAGACGGCAAATGAATTCCATCAAAAACGGATGAATAAAATAAATGCAAAAGAAATTGATTTTGTGAAGTTTTTCGACGGAAAATGGATTCCGTCGAAGATTTTTGACGGAAAATGAATTCCGTCGAAAATGGATGAATAAAATAAATGCAAAAGAAATTGATTTTGTGAAGTTTTTCGGTGGAAAATGGATTCCGTCGAAGATTTTTGACGGAAAATGAATTCCGTCGAAAATGGATGAATAAAATAAATGCAAAAGAAATTGATTTTGTGAAGTTTTTCGACGGAAAATGGATTCCGTCGAAGATTTTTGACGGAAAATGAATTCCATCGAAAACGGATGAATAAAATAAATGCAAAAGAAATTGATTTTTTTAGTTGTTCGACGGAAAATGGATTCCGTCGAAAACGGATGAATAAAATAAATGCAAAAGAAATTGATTTTTTCGACAGAAAAAAATTCCGTTTGACGAAAAATGTATTCCGTCGAAAACGGATGAATAAAAAAATGCAAAAGAAATTGATTTTGTGAAGTTTTTCGACGGAAAATGGATTCCGTCGAAGATTTTTGACGGAAAATGAATTCCGTCGAAAATGGATGAATAAAATAAATGCAAAAGAAATTGATTTTGTTCAGTTTTTCGACGGAAAATGGATTACGTAGAAGATTTTTGATGGAAAATGGATTCCGTCGAAGATTTTTGACGGAAAATGAATTCCATCGAAAATGGATGAATAAAATAAATGCAAAAGAAATTGATTTTGTGAAGTTTTTCGACGGAAAATGGATTCTGTCGAAGATTTTGGACGGAAAATGAATTCCGTCGAAAATGGATGAATAAAATAAATGCAAAAGAAATTGATTTTATGAAGTTTTTCGACGAAAAATGTATTCGTCGAAAACGGATTAATAAAATAAATGCAAAAGAAATTGATTTTGTGAAGATTTTTAACGGAAAATGAATTCTGTCGAAAAACGGATGAATAAAATAAATGCAAAAGAAATTGATTTTGTGAAGATTTTTGACGGAAAATGAATTCCATCGAAAATGGATGAATAAAATAAATGCCAAAGAAATTGATTTTATGAAGTTTTTCGACGAAAAATGGATTCCGTCGAAGATTTTTGACGAAAAATGTATTCCGTCGAAAACGGATGACTAAAATATATGCAAAAGAAATTATTTTGTGAAGTTTTTCGACGGAAAAAGAATTTCGTCGAAAACGGATTAATAAAATAAATGCAAAAGAAATTGATTATTTGAAGTTTTTCGACGGAAAATGGATTCCGTCGAAGATTTTTGCGAAAAATGTATTCCGTCGAAAACGGATGACTAAAATAAATGCAAAAGAAATTGATTTTGTGAAGTTTTTCGACAGAAAAATAATTTCGTCGAAAACGGATTAATAAAATAAAAGCAAAGGAAATTGATTTTGTGAGTTTTTCGACGCAAAATGGATTCCGTAGAAGATTTTTGACGGAAAATGTATTCCGTCGAAAATGGATGAATTAAATTAATGCAAAAGAAATTTATTTTGTGAAGTTTTTCGACGGAAAATGAATTGCATCGAAAATGGATGAATAAAATAAATGCAAAAGAAATTGATATTTTGAAATTTTTCGATGGAAAAAAGATTCCGTCGAAAATGGATGAATAAAATAAATGCAAAAGAAATTGATTTTATGAAGTTATTCGACGCAAAATGGATTCCGTCGAAGATTTTTGACGGATAATGAATTCCGTTGAAAGTGGATGAATAAAATAAATGCAAAAGAAATTGATTTTCTTAATTATTCGACGAAAAATGGATTCCGTTGAAGATTTTTGACGAAAAATGTATTCCGTCGAAAACGGATGAATAAAATAAATGCAAAAGAAATTGATTTTGTGATGTTTTTCGACGGAAAATGGATTCCTTAGAAGATTTTTGACGGAAAATGGATTCCGTCGAAGATTTTAGACGGCAAATGAATTCCATCAAAAACGGATGAATAAAATAAATGCAAAAGAAATTGATTTTGTGAAGTTTTTCGACGGAAAATGGATTCCGTCGAAGATTTTTGACGGAAAATGAATTCCGTCGAAAATGGATGAATAAAATAAATGCAAAAGAAATTGATTTTGTGAAGTTTTTCGACGGAAAATGGATTCCGTCGAAATTTTTGACGGAAAATGAATTCCGTCGAAAATGGATGAATAAAATAAATGCAAAAGAAATTGATTTTGTGAAGTTTTTCGACGGAAAATGGATTTCGTCGAAGATTTTTGACGGAAAATGAATTCCGAAAATGAATTCCGTCGAAAATGGATGAATAAAATAAATGCAAAAGAAATTGATTTTATGAAGTTGTTCGACTAAAAATGGATTCCTTCGAAAACGGATGAATAAAATAAATGCAAAAGAAATTGATTTTGTGAAGTTTTTCGACGGAAAACAAATTCCGTCGAAAACAGATGAATAAAATAAATGCAAAAGAAATTGATTTTGTTCAGTTTTTCGACGGAAAATGGATTACGTAGAAGATTTTTGATGGAAAATGGATTCCGTCGAAGATTTTTGACGGAAAATGAATTCCATCGAAAATGGATGAATAAAATAAATGCAAAAGAAATTGATTTTGTGAAGTTTTTCGACGGAAAATGGATTCTGTCGAAGATTTTGGACGGAAAATGAATTCCGTCGAAAATGGATGAATAAAATAAATGCAAAAGAAATTGATTTTATGAAGTTTTTCGACGAAAAATGTATTCCGTCGAAAACGGATTAATAAAATAAATGCAAAAGAAATTGATTTTGTGAATTGGATTTTTGACGGAAAATGAATTCCGTCGAAAATGGATGAATAAAATAAATGCAAAAGAAATTGATTTTATGAAGTTTTTCGATGGAAAATAGATTCCGTCGAAGATTTTTGACGAAAAAATGAATTCCGTCGAAAATGGATGAATAAAATAAATGCAAAAGAAATTGATTTTATGAAGTTTTTCGACGAAAAATGGATTCCGTCGAAGATTTTTGACGAAAAATGTATTCCGTCGAAAACGGATGACTAAAATATATGCAAAAGAAATTATTTTGTGAAGTTTTTCGACGGAAAAAGAATTTCGTCGAAAACGGATTAATAAAATAAATGCAAAAGAAATTGATTATTTGAAGTTTTTCGACGGAAAATGGATTCCGTCGAAGATTTTTGACGAAAAATGTATTCCGTCGAAAACGGATGACTAAAATAAATGCAAAAGAAATTGATTTTGTGAAGTTTTTCGACAGAAAAATAATTTCGTCGAAAACGGATTAATAAAATAAAAGCAAAGGAAATTGATTTTGTGAGTTTTTCGACGCAAAATGGATTCCGTAGAAGATTTTTGACGGAAAATGTATTCCGTCGAAAATGGATGAATTAAATTAATGCAAAAGAAATTTATTTTGTGAAGTTTTTCGACGGAAAATGAATTGCATCGAAAATGGATGAATAAAATAAATGCAAAAGAAATTGATATTTTGAAATTTTTCGATGGAAAAAAGATTCCGTCGAAAATGGATGAATAAAATAAATGCAAAAGAAATTGATTTTATGAAGTTATTCGACGCAAAATGGATTCCGTCGAAGATTTTTGACGGATAATGAATTCCGTTGAAAGTGGATGAATAAAATAAATGCAAAAGAAATTGATTTTCTTAATTATTCGACGAAAAATGGATTCCGTTGAAGATTTTTGACGAAAAATGTATTCCGTCGAAAACGGATGAATAAAATAAATGCAAAAGAAATTGATTTTGTGATGTTTTTCGACGGAAAATGGATTCCGTAGAAGATTTTTGACGGAAAATGGATTCCGTCGAAGATTTTAGACGGCAAATGAATTCCATCAAAAACGGATGAATAGCAAAAGAAATTGATTTTGTGAAGTTTTTCGACGGAAAATGGATTCCGTCGAAGATTTTGGACGGAAAATGAATTCCGTCGAAAATGGATGAATAAAATAAATGCAAAAGAAATTGATTTTATGAAGTTTTTCGATGGAAAATGGATTCCGTCGAAGATTTTTGACGAAAAATGTATTCCGTCGAAAATGGATGAATAAAATAAATGCAAAAGAAATTGATTTTATGAAGTTTTTCGACGGAAAATGGATTCCGTCGAAGATTTTTGACGGAAAATAAATTCCGTCGAAAATGGATGAATAAAATAAATGCAAAAGAAATTGATTTTGTGAAGATTTTTGACGGAAAATGAATTCCGTCGAAAACGGATGAATAAAATAAATGCAAAAGAAATTGATTTTGTGAAGTTTTTCGACGGAAAATGGATTCCGTCGAAGATTTTTGACGGAAAATGAATTCCGTCGAAAATGGATGAATAAAATAAATGCAAAAGAAATTGATTTTATGAAGTTTTTCGACGGAAAATGGATTCCGTCGAAAATTTTTGACGAAAAAATTCCGTCGAAAACGGATGAATAAAATAAATGCAAAAGAAATTGATTTTGTGAAGTTTTTCGACGAAAATGGATTCCGTCGAAGATTTTTGACGGAAAATGAATTCCGTCGAAAATGGATGAATAAAATAAATGCAAAAGAAATTGATTTTGTGAAGTTTTTCGACGGAAAAACGGATGAATAAAATAAATTCCGAAATCGAAGATTTTTGACGGAAAATGAATTCCGTCGAAAATGGATGAATAAAATAAATGCAAAAGAAATTGATTTTGTGAAGTTTTTCGACGGAAAATGGATTCCGTCGAAGATTTTTGACGAAAATGTATTCCGTCGAAAACGGATGAATAAAATAAATGCAAAAGAAATTGATTTTGTGAAGTTTTTCGACGGAAAATGGATTCCGTCGAAGATTTTTGACGGAAAATGAATTCCGTCGAAAATGGATGAATAAAATAAATGCAAAAGAAATTGATTTTGTGAAGTTTTTCGACGGAAAATGGATTCCGTCGAAGATTTTTGACGGAAAATGAATTCCGTCGAAAATGGATGAATAAAATAAATGCAAAAGAAATTGATTTTGTGAAGTTTTTCGACGGAAAAAAGATTCCGTCGAAGATTTTTGACGGAAAATGAATTCCGTCGAAAATGGATGAATAAAATAAATGCAAAAGAAATTGATTTTATGAAGTTTTTCGACGGAAAATGGATTCCGTCGAAGATTTTGGACGGAAAATGAATTCCGTCGAAAATGGATGAATAAAATAAATGCAAAAGAAATTGATTTTATGAAGTTTTTCGACGGAAAATGGATTCCGTCGAAGATTTTTGACGGAAAATGAATTCCGTCGAAAACGGATGAATAAAATAAATGCAAAAGAAATTGATTTTGTGAAGTTTTTCGACGGAAAATTTTGAAGATTTTTGACGGAAAATGAATTCCGTCGAAAATGGATGAATAAAATAAATGCAAAAGAAATTGATTTTGTGAAGTTTTTCGACGGAAAATGGATTCCGTCGAAGATTTTTGACGGAAAATGAATTCCGTCGAAAATGGATGAATAAAATAAATGCAAAAGAAATTGATTTTATGAAGTTTTTCGATGGAAAATGGATTCCGTCGAAGATTTTTGACGAAAAATGTATTCCGTCGAAAATGGATGAATAAAATAAATGCAAAAGAAATTGATTTTGTGAAGTTTTTCGACGGAAAAAGAATTTCGTCGAAAACGGATTAATAAAATAAATGCAAAAGAAATTGATTTTGTGAAGTTTTTCGACGGAAAATGGATTCCGTCGAAGATTTTGGACGGAAAATGAATTCCGTCGAAAATGGATGAATAAAATAAATGCAAAAGAAATTGATTTTATGAAGTTTTTCGATGGAAAATGGATTCCGTCGAAGATTTTTGACGAAAAATGTATTCCGTCGAAAATGGATGAATAAAATAAATGCAAAAGAAATTGATTTTGTGAAGTTTTTCGACGGAAAAAGAATTTCGTCGAAAACGGATTAATAAAATAAATGCAAAAGAAATTGATTTTGTGAAGTTTTTCGACGGAAAATGGATTCCGTCGAACATTTTTGGCGGAAAATGAATTCCGTCGACAATGGATGAATAAAATAAATGCAAAAGAAATTGATTTTGTGAAGTTTTTCGACGGAAAATGGATTCCGTCTAAGATTTTTGACGGAAAATGAATTCCGTCTAAAATGGATGAATAAAATAAATGTAAAAGAAATTGATTTTATGAAGTTTTTCGACGAAAAATGGATTCCGTCGAAGATTTTTGACGAAAAAAGTATTCCGTCGAAAACGGATGACTAAAATAAATACAAAAGAAATTGATATTCTGAAGTTTTTCGACGGAAAAAGAATTTCGTCGAAAACAGATTAATAAAATAAATACAAAGGAAATTGATTTTGTAAGTTTTTCGACGGAAAATGGATTCCGTCGTAGATTTTTGACGGAAAATGAATTCCATCGAAAACGGATGAATAAAATAAATGCAAAAGAAATTGATTTTGTGAAGTTTTTCGACGGAAAATGGATTCCGTCGAAGATTTTTGACGGAAAATGAATTCCGTCGAAAATGGATGAATAAAATAAATGCAAAAGAAATTGATTTTGTGAAGTTTTTCGACGGAAAATAGATTCCGTCGAAGATTTTTGACGGAAAATGAATTCCGTCGAAAATGGATGAATAAAATAAATGCAAAAGAAATTGATTTTTGAAGTTTTTGAAGTTTTTCGGAAACGATTCCGTCGAAAATGGATTAAAATAAATGCAAAAGAAATTGATTTTTGACGAAAAATGTATTCCGTCGAAAACGGATTAATAAAATAAATGCAAAAGAAATTGATTTTGTGAAGATTTTGGACGGAAAATGAATTCCGTCGAAAATGGATGAATAAATTAAATGCAAAAGAAATTGATTTTGTGAAGTTTTTCGACGGAAAATGGATTCCGTCGAAGATTTTTGACGGAAAATGAATTCCGTCGAAAATGGATGAATAAAATAAATGCAAAAGAAATTGATTTTATGAAGTTTTTCGATGGAAAATGGATTCCGTCGAAGATTTTTGACGAAAAATGTATTCCGTCGAAAATGGATGAATAAAATAAATGCAAAAGAAATTGATTTTGTGAAGTTTTTCGACGGAAAAAGAATTTCGTCGAAAACGGATTAATAAAATAAATGCAAAAGAAATTGATTTTGTGAAGTTTTTCGACGGAAAATGGATTCCGTCGAAGATTTTGGACGGAAAATGAATTCCGTCGAAAATGGATGAATAAAATAAATGCAAAAGAAATTGATTTTATGAAGTTTTTCGATGGAAAATGGATTCCGTCGAAGATTTTTGACGAAAAATGTATTCCGTCGAAAATGGATGAATAAAATAAATGCAAAAGAAATTGATTTTGTGAAGTTTTTCGACGGAAAAAGAATTTCGTCGAAAACGGATTAATAAAATAAATGCAAAAGAAATTGATTTTGTGAAGTTTTTCGACGGAAAATGGATTCCGTCGAAGATTTTTGACGGAAAATGAATTCCGTCGAAAATGGATGAATAAAATAAATGCAAAAGAAATTGATTTTATGAAGTTTTTCGACGAAAAATGGATTCCATCGAAGAATTTTGACGAAAAATGTATTCCGTCGAAAACGGATTAATAAAATAAATGCAAAAGAAATTGATTTTGTGAACATTTTTGGCGGAAAATGAATTCCGTCGACAATGGATGAATAAAATAAATGCAAAAGAAATTGATTTTGTGAAGTTTTTCGACGGAAAATGGATTCCGTCTAAGATTTTTGACGGAAAATGAATTCCGTCGAAAATGGATGAATAAAATAAATGTAAAAGAAATTATTTTATGAAGTTTTTCGACGAAAAATGGATTCCGTCGAAGATTTTTGACGAAAAAAGTATTCCGTCGAAAACGGATGCCTAAAATAAATACAAAAGAAATTGATATTCTGAAGTTTTTCGACGGAAAAAGAATTTCGTCGAAAACAGATTAATAAAATAAATACAAAGGAAAATGAT
>JAVKPL010000844.1:0-15591 GCA_032173675.1 Gastrolobium villosum
TGTCCAAATGTTTTTGAGTCATTAGGAATGCATATATAGTGTTTTCATTAAAAACTAATTGTTTATAGCCGTTGGAAAACTAGCCGTTTATAGCCATTGGGATCACATTTGAAAAACTAGCCGTTTATAACCGTTGAGATCTCATTTGAAAAATTAGCCGTTTTATAGCCGTTGGAATCTCATTTGAAAAACTAGCCGTTTTATAGTCGTTGGGATTTGTCGCAGTGGTAATTGATTCCCAACTTGACAACAAGAACATTGTTTCGTATTTTGGCTATAATTTGAGTTATACTTGTCAGGTTGATGTGATCTTGGTCTCGTTGGAAAGATAAGAGCGAGATCACCAAATTTTATGAAGAGCACAAGATCCAAATCCACCATCTTAGATACGAAAAATTGTATGGAAGGCAGCAGCGAAATTAAGCAACAAATTTTAAGGTCAAATGTGTTATAACTTGCTTCCAACTACTTTTTGTGAAAGATCTTGACTTGATAAATATGTTTTGAAGTTATAAAATATGACAAGGATCTTTTCCATGAAATTTTCAAATTTCTTTCAAGTATATAAAGGTTATGATTAGGCAATTTGAAAAACACATTCACTTTGAGAAAAACTTTGAGCTCATGCAATGCAATCTATCATATACCATCACATATATTCTAAGTCCTAAAGATATATTCTAAATATAATTTTAGACTTATCTTCATGTCTTGTGTCATGGATCTTTTCTTGAACTTGATGCTTTAACTTGTTGAATATGACAATGCTTGACACTTTATTGGTTTTGATCATTTTTCACCGTGGTTATGATATTGAGCTTCTCTTAGATGTTGTCCATGGTTAGTTGTCTTTGATCTTGTTATTGCTCTTCTAATTATTCCTTATTGCTCTTGATCCAATGATCTTGCCTTTTTGTTGTTGCTGTTAGCAAATGGGTGTCCTAGAGACAATCTTTTGATTAATAAAGGACACTAGATGTAGAACTTTGTTTGTTGCAAATAAATGTAAAGCACTATTTATTCAGTTTCATATTGTGTCTCGATATTACTGTTAATATTATATGAATGAACTGGATAAACCCCTTGGAATAGAACAGGTATCTCTTGAGTATATGTGATGAGATCACGATCATGAGGATTCAAGGATATTGCATGTCTATTCCTAATTATATGTTCCTAGTCTAGAGACACTGAGTTTGGGGATCAGTGATCTCGAGTAAAGACTAGTACGACTTATCTACTTGTATATGGATACAAGGTAAAGACCTCATGAGCTGCAGATATGGAGATATCTTAGCTAAAGTCGTGGGTGGACCTATAAGAGTATAGCTCGCACTGAACAGACCCAAAAAGAGACTCTATGAGGAAATCTCACAGATAGTGTCATTAGAGTAATCTCTTTATGTTTGGGTATGTCTTTCCTTAGACCAGAAGTTATTACCTAGACTGTGTTCTTGAAGGCATGTTTTGATTGTATACCTCGTCTGCCTGAAACATGGAGACTCATAGGTATACTGTTGGGCGTGTCCTTAAAGGGTACAGGGTTAGGGTAATAAGCTGAAGGAATTCGTCAAATCTCTGTGAGAGATTAGGTTATCTGTAAACCGGAGAAATCGGGATGACATTTACAGGGACTCGGGAATCTATGCATAGTAAAAGAGATCATGAGATGATCTGCCTTTAGAGTCAGTAAATTGAAGATTCCCTATTTCGAATAAAGCTTACCCTAAACCGCAGGGGTTGATACATTTCCTTACCCTAGGTTAATGGGAAGATAACCGAGACGAAGGGAAATACATACGGTAACCAAATATGTGCAATAGGTTGATCAAGTCATTAATCTGACTAGTTCTGGGGCAACAAAGCATTGCTAGTGCTCTGTGTTGTCATTAATTGGGTTGTGGGCTTGTTGGGCCCAAGCCCAGTTATGTCAGTAGCTAAGTTGGACCTAATGGGTCACACACTAACACCTTGTAGTCATGATGGACTAGCTTTAAAGGTATTTGGCCTAATAATGTTATTAGCCCAAGAAGCTGTTTGGAAGCCCACCTAAATGGGTGGGTGGTGCATGGAGTTTAGTAATGGGCTTGGATAGTCCAAGCCATTACTAATTAATTTAATTAGTTAAATTAATAATCAAATATTTGAATTTTGAATTTTGAATTTGAAATTTTGAATTTGAAATTTTGAATTTTGAATTTAGATTTGAATTTCGAAATTCGAATTTTGAATTTGAAATTTGAAATTTGAAATTTGAATTTTGAAATTTGAATTTGAATTTGAATTTTGAAATTTGAATTTTGAATTTGAAATTTGAAATTTTGAATTTTGAATTTTGAATTTGAATGTTTGAACGTTTGAATTCAAGTGTTTGAATTCGAATTTGAATTGGTTTTGAAAAGTTGTTTCATAACAAAAGGATAAGACAGGATCTTATTGGAGTATATTCCTTGGATGAAGAAGCATCTTTGGAGGCTCTCCCTAGGCTGTTTGGTGCGCAACTTTTAGGTGATAAGAGTGTTATCTTATCACTTAAAACAAGCCTCCATTCAGATTTGGTGGTTGAGGGAATCAGTGGGTGAGTTGATTCAAATTTTGAATGCAACTACTCAATGTATTTGGACCCTTTCTAGGGCTGAATTATGCGCATGAGAACTATATACTATATGATAGTTTATGAATTTAAGTTTGAATTAATTTGAATTTAAATTCATGTGGATAAGATTGGAGGTTGTTGGCAAAGTTAGTTTTGCAACAGCTCCACCTTATCACACTGTTTCATGCGCAACTTTCAAAGTAGTTTGAAAGTTTGTTTTTCATTTTGAATGATTGAATTCCCTCCTCCTCTCCAAGGGTGCGGATAAATATGACATGTTCCTCACCTTAGGGTTAAGTGAAAAACCTAGCCAACTCTCCTCCATCTATGCACCATTCTGTAGGGTAGCTCAGTACACCTTTCCAAACAGGATACCTGGCCTCCACCTTCACCACTTGTGCGCATAGCAAGCCTCATTGTGGTGTTCATCTGGTGGCTTTCAAGAAAGGGTTCTTGCATCCTAGACGAACGGTGGTGTGGATCACCATTAGAGGGTTTGAACCCTTCAAGCCTGACATCTCATCTCCCTGACTGATCAGGCCAAAACAAGGTAACATCATGCTGTCTTAAAGCATGAACCTATGTGTGCATGTATGTTCCGCAGTAAAATTTTTGTTTTACACCTTACATGCATCGGCCTTCAAAGGCCAGTTTACTTTCAAGTGGTATCAGAGCCCGGTTGCTTTACCATCGACGGGTGATGGTACCTTGTTTGTGAAAAGAGTCTTTCACGGTCAAAAATCTTTAAAGGGTTAAAGTTTAAATTCTGCATGTGGATTTTGAATCACAAATCCTTTAAAGTGTTAAAGTTTTTGTTTTTATGAACATAAAAATTTGATTCTGTGTTCATAAAACATTATGCATCATGGTCTAGTTTCTTTTTCTTTATGAAAGTTTTAAAAGGAACACCCTTTTTGAAAGGGAAGATTCGGCCATGGAGGGTACTAAGAGTGCCTTGAATGATTTCTTATTTTTCTCCATGAATTGTGTCATGTTTATATGCATGAAATTTTGAGACAAAATTTATCATATAGTCACCTATATGATTCGGCCATGTAGGGATATATGGCTACATGCATTGTTTAATTTTGTTTTCTTTAAGAAAGAATTAACAAAATTTGAATTGAAATTGTTTTTAAATTCGGCCAATGAGAAATTTAAGATTATGAATCTAAATGTTATTTTGATGTTTAAATGTCAAATGTCAAAATACATGTGAAAATGTTATGTGATAATATAATGTTTGTGTTTGCAAGTTTTGAACTTTTCAGGTACAAACAGGAAGGGGATGGTCATGGTGCCCGGATTTGAATTTTTTGAATTTTAAATTAATGTGTAATCGCGCATTTTAATTTACAAGTGTATTTGTAATTTAAATTTTGTAATTTTGTTCCTCCAAAATGTTATGGAGTTTCTTTAATTATTTGTAATTAGAGAAATAGGCTAGTGGCGTATAGACGACAAGCGGCCGTTGCTTAAAGAAGCAAAAGGGGACAAAAGCGCGAGCACCATGGCTATCTCAATATAAACTGTTTATATGCATGTATGATTAGAACGTCTAGTATGCATGAATTGGGCAAACCGCGTTTTGTATGGTTATTATGTTTGTCCAAAAACGACTAGTGTATACCGATAGATGTTTGACATAGGTAACGACTAGCATGATAACTTACAATATGCGTTTGATGGGACCTAATTAACCCCAAGATAAAAGGAACCCTTAAAAGGAATAAATAATTAAGCATATGATTATCTCCCACCACCAATGCTACTCAAAACTCTTCTACATAGTGATGCTCCACAACTCAGTTGGGACCCACTATTTCGTTGGGCTAGAGTAGTGTTTGAAGTGTAAGACACTTAGGGTGCTGGTTTAATGCTTAACTAAGACATAAGTTGCAGGCACAGCCGGGCTTATGTGCTTAGGGTAATGGTGCTAGGTTGGTTGCATGAGATGCACCACTAAGTGACAAAGAGTTGTCAACCTAATGTTAAGAGAGGATATGAGATACTGTTGATAAAGATCAACCCTTTATTTAAATTAATCTTGCGGTCTCAGACGGAGGTTAAAATAAATAATCGCACTCTTAATCCCACTAAGGTAAAATCTAAAGTAGATTAACCCTAAGTCAAAAGGAAGGGTCATTGACTTAGATAAAATAGTGGGAGTGGCAAATTATTTCAAGTCTTTAATAATTTGCTTTTAACTACATAACCATATATTAACTAAAACTATCTTTACATCCTTTTCAGCTTATAGTATGACTAATCCACTGTCATTGCGTTCAATACTCGATACGAATAAACTGACCGGTTCGAATTTTATGGACTGGTATCGGAACCTAAGAATAGTTCTAAGGGCCGAAAAGATTGCCTACGTTTTAGATGCTGTAATACCCGTAGCTCCACGGGAAGGGGAAGAAGGGTTTGCGGAATTTGATTTCGTAACCCATCAACAGCACTTGGATGACAATGTGATGGCAGTATGCATCATGTTGGCATCCATGTCGCCTGAACTGCAAAAGCAGCATGAGCATATGGATGCTCCCTCTATTATCGTACATCTCAAGGAGTTGTATGATATTAAAGGCAGGCATGAGAGGTATGAGGCCTCAAGAGAACTGTTCTCTTGTAGGATGACTGAGAGCATGTCTGTTGCCAGCCATGTTCTCAAGATGATCGGGCTGATTGAGAAGCTAGGAAACCTAGGCTTCATCATGGATGCCGAGCTAAGTAATGACTTAGTCCTCACCTCACTTCCACCTTCCTTCAGTCAATTCATCATGAATTACAATATGCATGGGATGCAAGTGAGCTTGCCTGAGTTGTTAAGCATGTTAACAACAGCTGAAGTGTCTATCAAGAAGGATAGGACACAGGCTCTTTTGATTGGTGGGCCTAGCAAGGCCAAGGGAAAGGGTAAGGAGCCTGCAAAAGGTGACCCCCTTAAGCCCAAAGGAAAATCCAAGAAGAAGAAGGGCAAGAAGAAGGGTAAGAAGGCACCTAAGGACAAGGGTGATGCTGAGTGCTTCCATTATGGCAAGAAAGGCCACTTGAAGAGGAATTGTCCAGACTACATGAACAATGTGAAGGACAAGAAGCATGGTGATGCTTCTGCCTCAGGTATTTTCATGATTGAGATAATTTATTCTTATGCTAATCCATCCTCATGGTTATTGGATACCGGATGTGGTTCTCATATCTGCAATATGTTGCAAGTGCTTAGGAGCCCAAGGAGATTGGGTAGAAACGAGGTAGATCTCCGCGTTGGTAATGGAGCAAGAGTTGCTGCTCATTCAGTTGGAGATGCTGACCTTATTTTGCCTACGGGCCTTTTATTGCATTTGAATAATTGTCTTTATGTTCCGCAAATTTCTAGAAACATTATTTCAATTTCTTGTTTAGAACAAGATGGATATACTTTCAGTATTAGGAATCGTACTTTTTTTATCATTTTGAATGATATGGTTTACGGTACTGCTTCTTTAATAAATGGATTGTATGTGTTGGAAATGGGAAATGAAGTGCTCAATATAGATGTGAAACGACCTAGGACGGATAATCAATCTTATCTTTGGCACTGTAGACTAGGGCACATAAATGAAACAAGATTGTCTAGGATGCATAGAGATGGATACCTGGACTCCATGGATTTGGAATCCTATGGACAGTGTGAATCTTGTCTAGCTGGGAAAATGATTCAACAAAAGCCCAAAGGGCTTGAGAGTCATAGGGCTAGTGAGTTATTAGAACTCATTCATACTGATGTATGTGGCCCAATGACTATTGAGGCTAGAGGTGGATATTCTTATTTCATTACCTTTACAGATGACAAATCAAGATTTGGGTATATATACCTAATGAGATATAAATCTGAAGCTTTTGAAAAGTTCAAAGAGTTTAGGAATGAGGTGGAGAAACAGCGTGGCAAGATGATTAAGACATTACGATCAGATCGTGGTGGTGAATATTTGAGCCACGAGTTTCAGGGTTATCTGAGAGAAAATGGAATTCTCTCACAATTTACCGCTCCTTACACACCACACCAAAACGGTGTCTCCGAAAGGAGAAACAGGACCTTGTTAGACATGGTTAGGTCTATGATGAGTGAGACTCAACTTCCAAAATCATTTTGGGGATATGCCTTAGACACAGCAGCATACCTTCTAAATAGGGTACCGTCTAAATCTGTTCAGACCACACCATATGAGATATGGAGTGGTAAGAGACCCAACCTGAGTTATCTCAGGGTATGGGGATCGCCAGCTTATGTCAAAGCGTTGACATCAGACAAGCTTAGTGCTAAGAGTACTAAATGTCTATTTGTGGGGTATCCTAAAGGCACTAAGGGATACTACTTCTACTCCATGGAAGAACACAAAGTGTTTGTGTCAAAGAATGCTGAGTTCCTTGAGAAGGATTTGATCTCTCAAGGAGGCAGTGGGAGTAAGATTGATCTTGAAGAAGTGCAAGATCCACAAGAACAAATTGAGGAACCCGAGTCTGCTCCGCAGGCGACGTTCTCCAATGGAGAAGTAAACACACAACTCCGTAGATCTACGAGGGTCATCCATCCACCTGAAAGGTATGGGTTTGTGATTGAGAATCAGCAAACTGTTGAGGATGATGAACCAAGTAACTACGAGGAGGCGGTCAAAGATGTTGACTCCTCAAAATGGCTTGAAGCCATGGAATCTGAAATGGATTCGATGTATCAGAACAAGGTATGGACCTTGGTTCCTAAACCACAAGGAATAGTTCCTATTGGTAATAAATGGGTCTTTAAAAGAAAGACTGATGCAGATGGCAACGTTCAGACCTACAAAGCTAGGTTGGTGGCGAAAGGGTATCGTCAAAGACAAGGAGTTGACTATGATGAAACTTTTTCACCAGTTGCCATGATCAAATCTATTAGGATCATGCTTGCAATAGCAGCATACCACGACTATGAAATTTGGCAAATGGATGTCAAGACCGCCTTCTTGAATGGGTTCTTGAAGGAGGAAGTGTACATGACACAACCTGAAGGCTTTGAAAACAAAGATCAGGAGCATATGGTATGCAAACTACAAAGGTTAATATATGGGCTAAAGCAAGCATCTAGGAGTTGGAATATACGTTTTGATGAAGTCGTTAAGAGTAACGGTTTTATCAAGAACGAGGATGAACCTTGTGTTTACAGAAAGGTTAGTGGGAGTAATGTTGTCTTCCTAGTGCTCTATGTAGATGACATATTGCTAATAGGAAATGACATCCCCACATTAAAAATAACGAAAGAGTGGCTTTCAGAAAACTTTACCATGAAGGATTTGGGAGAGGCAGCCTTTATACTCGGTATAAAGATCTATAGAGATAGATCCTAGAGGCTGCTGGGTTTATCTCAATCCACGTACGTTGACAAGATGCTAAAGAGGTTTAGCATGGAAGGGTCGAAAAGGGGTTTTCTTCCTGTCAGTCATGGGGTACACCTATCAAAGGCTATGTGTCCTAAGTCACAGCCTGAGAAGGATCGCATGAGTGGAATTCCATACGCTTCGGCTATTGGATCCATCATGTATGCCATGATATGTACGAGACCAGATGTCTCATATGCTTTAAGCATTACGAGCAGATACCAGTCAGACCCTGGAGAGGGTCACTGGACGGCAGTCAAAACCATCCTTAAATACTTAAGAAGAACTAAGGATGCGTTTCTGGTCTATGGCGGGGTTAATGAGTTAACAGTGAAAGGGTTCACTGATGCCAGCTTTCAGAGTGACAAAGATGACTGCAAGTCACAGTCAGGATTCGTATTCACCTTAAATGGTGGGGCAGTGTCTTGGAAAAGTTCCAAGCAAGAGACAACAGCAGACTCAACGACAGAGGCTGAATACATAGCTGCTTCAGAAGCAGCTAAGGAGGCAGTGTGGATCAAGAAGTTCGTAAATGAACTAAGGGTGGTTCCAAGTGTGAATGAGCCCATACAGTTGCTTTGCGACAACACAGGAGCCATTGCGCAGTCAAAGGAACCTAGGTCTCATCAAAGATCTAAACACGTGCTCCGCAGATATCATTTGATTAGAGAAATCATTGATAGGAATGATGTAAAAATGGATTATGTTCCCACAGACGATAACCTAGCCGATTCTCTGACAAAGGCTGTTTCTCAGAGAAAACATGATAGTCATTATGAGGCTTTGGGCATACGACTTAGGTCTGATTGGCTCTAGGCCAAGTGGGAGCTTGTTAGCATATGGGTGTCCTAGAGACAATCTTTTGATTAATAAAGGACACTAGATGTAGAACTTTGTTTGTTGCAAATAAATGTAAAGCACTATTTATTCAGTTTCATATTGTGTCTCGATATTACTGTTAATATTATATGAATAAACTGGATAAACCCCTTGGAATAGAACAGGTATCTCTTGAATATCTGTGATGAGATCACGATCATGAGGATTCAAGGATATTGCATGTCTATTCCTAATTATATGTTCCTAGTCTAGAGACACTGAGTTTGGGGATCAGTGATCTCGAGTAAAGACTAGTACGACTTATCTACTTGTATATGGATACAAGGTAAAGACCTCATGAGCTGCAGATATGGAGATATCTTAGCTAAAGTCGTGGGTGGACCTATAAGAGTATAGCTCGCACTGAACAGACCCAAAAAGAGACTCTATGAGGAAATCTCACAGATAGTGTCATTAGAGTAATCTCTTTATGTTTGGGTATGTCTTTCCTTAGACCAGAAGTTATTACCTAGACTGTGTTCTTGAAGGCATGTTTTGATTGTATACCTCGTCTGCCTGAAACATGGAGACTCATAGGTATACTGTTGGTCGTGTCCTTAAAGGGCACAGGGTTAGGGTAATAAGCTGAAGGAATTCGTCAAATCTCTGTGAGAGATTAGGTTATCTGTAAACCGGAGAAATCGGGATGACATTTACAGGGACTCGGGAATCTATGCATAGTAAAAGAGATCATGAGATGATCCTTTAGAGTCAGTAAATTGAAGATTCCCTATTTCGAATAAAGCTTACCCTAAACCGCAGGGGTTGATACATTTTCTTACCCTAGGTTAATGGGAAGATAACCGAGACGAAGGGAAATACATACGGTAACCAAATATGTGCAATAGGTTGATCAAGTCATTAATTTGACTAGTTCTGGGGCAACAAAGCATTGCTAGTGCTCTGTGTTGTCATTAATTGGGTTGTGGGCTTGTTGGGCCCAAGCCCAGTTATGTCAGTAGCTAAGTTGGACCTAATGGGTCACACACTAACACCTTGTAGTCATGATGGACTAGCTTTAAAGGTATTGGGCCTAATAATGTTATTAGCCCAAGAAACTGTTTGGAAGCCCACCTAAATGGGTGGGTGGTGCATGGAGTTTAGTAATGGGCTTGGATAGTCCAAGCCATTACTAATTAATTTAATTAGTTAAATTAATAATCAAATATTTGAATTTCGAATTTTGAATTTGAAATTTTGAATTTTGAAATTTGAATTTAGAATTTGAATTTCAAAATTCGAATTTTGAATTTGAAATTTGAAATTTGAAATTTGAATTTTGAAATTTGAATTTGAATTGGAATTTTGAAATTCGAATTTTGAATTTGAAATTTGAATTTGAAATTTGAAATTTTGAATTTTGAATTTTAAATTTGAATGTTTGAACGTTTGAATTCAAGTGTTTGAATTCGAATTTGAATTGGTTTTGAAAAGTTGTTTCATAACAAAAGGATAAGACAGGATCTTATTGGAGCATATTCCTTGGATGAAGAAGCATCTTTGGAGCCTCTCCTTAGGCTGTTTGGTGCGCAACTTTTAGGTGATAAGAGTGTTATCTTATCACTTAAAACAAACCTCCATTCAGATTTGGTGGTTGAGGGAATCAGTGGGTGAGTTGATTCAAATTTTGAATGCAACTACTCAATGTATTTGGACCCTTTCTAGGGCTGAATTATGCGCATGAGAACTATATACTATATGATAGTTTATGAATTTATGTTTAAATTAATTTGAATTTAAATTCATGTGGATAAGATTGGAGGTTGTTGGCAAAGTTAGTTTTGCAACAGCTCCACCTTATCACACTGTTTCATGCGCAACTTTTAAAGTAGTTTGAAAGTTTGTTTTTCATTTTGAATGATTGAATTCCCTCCTCCTCTCCAAGGGTGCGGATAAATATGACATGTTCCTCACCTTAGGGTTAAGTGAAAAACCTAGCCAACTCTCCTCCATCTATGCACCATTCTGTAGGGTAGCTCAGTACACCTTTCCAAATAGGATACCTGGCCTCCACCTTCACCACTTGTGCGCATAGCAAGCCTCATTGTGGTGTTATCTGGTGGCTTTCAAGAAAGGGTTCTTGCATCATAGACGAACGGTGGTGTGGATCACCATTAGAGGGTTTGAACCCTTCAAGCCTGACATCTCATCTCCCTGACTGATCAGGCCAAAACAAGGTAACATCATGCTGTCTTAAAGCATGAACCTATGTGTGCATGTATGTTCCGCAGTAAAACTTTTATTTTACACCTTACATGCATCGGCCTTCAAAGGCCAGTTTACTTTCAGTTGCCACTTTGTTATCATCAAAACATACATTGTATCTACAATCTCCCTCTTTTTGATGATGACAAACTTAAAATTGAGAAAGGGTTAGTATAACAAATATTCTCAAATAATGTATATCATACTCCCTCTCAAAATATGAATGGTTTCAAGTCAACATATATGTATATGGTGGAAGAATATAATTTTCTCAATTTTCATATTTTCCTCCCCTTTTTGTCAACATCAAAAAGCATAAACCAAGATAAGCACGCAAACTTGTGAGCAATAAAATTTCATAGAGCATGTTAATAAAGAACACTTGTTATTTAGCAACAAAGCAACTATCAAATTTTCCCCTTAATCGATGAATGGTTTCAAAGACAAAATTGTGAGAATTTTAGGGTCAACAAACATCATTTTTACATTTTTAGTGCATTCTCCCTCTTTCATCTTTGACTTGAACTTTTCTCCACATGTTAGGTAGAAGTGTATTATATTTTCTTAATTGGCACTCACTCTCCCCCTTAGGCAACATCAAAAGGAATTAAATAGCTAAGACATATAACAGAGCATCTTAATGATTCAAGTAAGTGCAAATATGCTTTGGAAGTTGATTTAAATCATCAAGTTCTCAATATATCATAAATCCAACACTAACGATCCATTCAAGTCAAAACATACAAACATAAGAATATGGTCGAAGTTCAAAGCATTTATATCACAAAGATCTAGGATATGCAAATAATAATGCAATACTAAGCATCAAATCCTAGTTGAACATTGTATAGAATAGGGCAAGAGATATGACAAATGATTTTCTCCCATTTTTGCTATCATAAAATAATATGTGCAAGTTTTAGGCATATGACTAGCATGAATTTGATAATAGCAAGCATAAGATTCGTAGACATGTATTATTCAAGTGGCTTTAATAGCATAAATCATTCGACATTATCTACACAAATATTTAGAGCAATATCATGTCGTATGCAAGAAAATAAAGAGGTTAGGAGACTTAGCTAACTTATGGAGTATTTTGCAAGTTAAACCTTTTTGAAGTATCTCTAATATGGTTATTCTCCATTCCTTTGTAAGCTCTTAGTGTTAGTATATGGGTGTCCTAGAGACAATCTTTTGATTAAATAAGGACATTAGATTTAGACCTTTATTGTCGCAAATAAATAATAAATACTCTTTATCCTGTTTCATATGATGTCTCGATATTATTGTTAATATATTATGAATAAACTAGATAAACCCCTTGGAATAGAACAGGTATCTCTTGAGTATCTGTGATGAGATCACGATCATGAGGATTCAAGGATACCACACGTTTATTCCTAATTTTATGTTCCTAGTTTAGAGACACTGAGAATGGGGATCAGTGATCTCGGGTAAGAGTAGCACGACTTATCTACTTGTATCTGGATACAAGGTAAAGACCTCATGAGCTACAAATATGGAGATGTCTTAGCTAAAGTCGTGGGTGGACCTATAAGGGTATAGCTCGCACTGAACAGACCCACAAATAGACTCTATGAGGAAATCTCACAGATAGTATCATCAGAGTAGTCTCTTTATATTTGGGTATGCCTTTCCTTAGACCAGAAGTTATTACCTAGACTGTGTTCTAGAAGGCATGCTTTGATTGTATACCTCGTCTTCCTGAAACATGGAGACTCATAGGTATACTGTTGGGCTTGTCCTGAAAGGGCACAGGGCTAGGGTGATAAGCTGAAGGAATTCGTCAAATCTCTGTTAGAGATTAGGTTCTGTAAACCGGAGAAATCAGGATGACATTTACAGGGACTAGAGAATCTATGCATAGTAAAAGAGATCATGAGATGATCTGACTTTAGAGTCAGTAAATTGAAGATTCCCTATTTCGAATAAAGCTTACCCTAAACCGCAAGGGTTGATACATTTCCTTACCCTAGGTTAATGGGAAGGTAACCGAGATGAAAGAAAATACATATGGAAACCAAATATGTGTAATAGGATGATCAAGTCATTAATCTAACTAGCTCTGGTGCAACAAAGCATTGCTAGTGCTCTGTGTTGTCATTAAATGAGTTGTGGGCTTGTTGGGCCCGAACCTATTTATGTCAGTGGCTGCGTTGGACCTAATGGGTCACACACTAACACCTTATAGTCATGATGATCTAGCATTAAAGGTATTAGGCCTAATAATGGTTGTTAGCCGAAGAAGCTGTTTGGAAGCCCACCTAAAGGGAAGAGGGTGCATGGATCATGTAATGGGCTTGGATGGTCCAAGACATTACTAATTAATTTAATTAGTTAAATTAATTATCAAACATTTAAATTTTGAATTTTGAATTTGAAATTGGAATTTTGAAATTTGAATTTTGTATTGGAATTTTGAAATTCGAATTTTGAATTGGAATTTGAAATTTGAAATTTGAATTTTGAAATTTGAATTTGGAATTGAAATTTTGAAATTTGAATTTTGAATTTGAATTTTGAATTTAAATGTTTGAACGTTTGAATTTAAATGTTTGAATTAGAATTTGAATTGGCTATGAAAAGTTGTTTTATAACAAAAGGATAAGATGAGATCTTGTTTGAACAAATCCTCTGCATCAAGAGAAGATATTTGATCTCATCCAAAGATGATTTGGTGCGCCACTTTTGGTTGGAGATGAGTGTCTTCTTGTAAACCAAATATGCTCCAATTCAGATTTGGTTGGATGAGAGAATAAGTGAGTGAGTTGGTTCAAATTTGAATGCAACTACTCAACGTATCTGGACTCTTTTTGGGACTGAATGGGGCGCACAGTATGAATGGTCATGTGATGACCATTAGGTCAGAATCTTGATTAGATAAAGACATAATCTCATAAGGATTCAAAGGGTAGGTTGTTGGGAATTTTGAATTGCAACAACCCCTTTATTTCCTCTTGGTTGTGCGCAACTTTGGGTTGGATTTTGGAATTGAAAAATCCTCTCATTCTCTCCTACACGCTCTTGTGCGCATAAGTGGGGAAATTCTCCTTAGGTTTTTCACAAGAACACCTAGCCAATTCTACTCCATTCCATGCACCACTCTTGTGAAGTTTTCATGCTAAAGAGTTCACTCTTCTAAACACATAAACCTAGCCTCCTTCTTCACCTATTGAGCATATAGCAAGCCTTTCTGTGGTGGTCATTTGGTGGCTTTCAAGAAGGAGTTCTTGCATCTTGACGTGGGTGGTGTGGATCAACGTTAGAGGGTTTGAACCCTTCAAACCTGACACTGATCTTCTTGGTGATCGGATCACAAACAAAGGTAACATCATTCTGTCTTAAAGCATGAGATTTGTATGCATGTGTGTTTCCGCTTGGAAAATTTTTGTTTTTCCTTCTCACATGCTTCGGCCTTTCAAGGCCAGTTAACTTTAAGTGGTATCAGAGCCTGGTTGCTTTACCATCGGCGGGTGATGGTACCTTGTTTGTGAAAAATGTTTTTCACGGTAAAAAATCTTTAAAAGGTTAAAGTTTGAATTCTGCATATGGATTTTGAATTACAAATGCTTTAAATTATTAAAGTTTTTGTTTATGAACATGTTAATACGATTGCTATGTTCATATATCTATATGTGTTCATGGTTTTGTTTCTTTTTCTATATGAATGTTTTAAAAGGAAACACCCTTTTTGAAAGGGATGATTTGGCCATGAAGGGTACTTAGAGTACCTTGACTGTTTTCTTATTTTTCTCCATGAATTGTATCATGAGCATAGCATGAAATTTTTGTGACAAAATGTATCATATAAATGCATATATGATTCGGCCATTACAGGGTTTATGGCTGCATGCATGGTTTAATTTTGTTTTCTTTGAGAAAGAGTTAACAAAATTTGAATTATAAAATTGTTATATAATTCGGCCATTAAGAGAAAAATTAAGAGAATTTGAATCTTAATTCTTATTTTGATGTTTAATTGTTAAATATCAAAATATATGTGAGAACATGTTATGTGATAATATGATATTTTGTGCTTGCAAGTTGTTTAACCTTTCAGGTGCAAAAAGGAAGGGGATGGTCATGGTGCCCGAATTTTGAATTTCAAATTTTAAATTAATGTGTCATTTTGCTCTATTTTAAATTAGAGTTGTAATTTGAGTTTTAAATTTTTTAATTTTCATTTGCCCCTCCAAAGATGTTTTGGAGTTTCTTTAATTATTTGTAATTAGAGAATTAGGCTAGTGGCGTTTAGACGACAAGCAGCCGTGGCTTGAGAAGCAAGATGGACAAATGTCGAGCACCATGACTATCTCAAATAAAATGTTGTATTTGCTTGTTTGCTTAGTACGACTAGTATGCATGAGATAGTGTATCACGAGTGTATGCTTATATGACTTAAGACGTCTAGTATGCATGAATTGGATAAGCCGCGTTTGTATGACTTATTATGAACAAGATGTAACTCAACCAAGTAACAGGGCAATATAACAC
>JAVKPL010000845.1:0-15728 GCA_032173675.1 Gastrolobium villosum
TGTATGTTTAACAAATCCGGCTTAGGATTCAACACTAACATACAAGAAGAATCCTATAAGAAATTCTTCATATCACCATCTTACATGACTAGTATTCCTTTCATTAAATGTTATCATTGTGGTGGGAAAGGACATAGTGCATCAACATGTACGATTAGAAAGAATGGAATTAATGGTCAAAAGAAAGTGTGGGTCCCTAAGGGAACTAGACCCATGACTAACACACAAGGACCCAAACAAAGTACCAAAGATTAAATGTTAAACTTGTTTTGTAGGTGTGCTTGAAGAGTGTCTCATCCAAATGGGTATTGGATAGTGGTTGCTCAAGGCATATGACGGGAGACATTACTAAATTTCTTTCAATCACGAGGAAGGAACATGGACATGTATCTTACGGAGACAATAACAAAGGAAAAATCATTGGCATTGGTAAAGTTGGTAACTTCTCATTAACTTGTATAGAAAATGTTTTACTTGTTGATGGTCTTAGACATAACTTGCTTAGTATTAGTCAATTATGAGACAAAGATTTTAAAGTTGTTTTAGATTCTAAATGTTGCGAAATTGAAAGTTTAAATGATGGGCAAGTTAAGTTTAAAGGCTATAGAGTTGATAATATCTATATGATTGATCTAGATGGTATGCCTTCAAATGATGATAGTTGCTTGGTTAGTAAGGAAAATGATTCATGGTTATGACATAAAAGAATTGCACATATTGGCATGAGTCACTTAAATAAGTTGATCTCTAAAGACTTAGTAATTGGTCTTCCAAAGCTAAAATTTCAAAATGAGAAATTATGTGATGCATGTGTAATGGGAAAACAAGTAAAGGCTTATTTCAAATCCAAAGATATTATTTCAACTTCTAGGCCTTTACAACTTTTACACATGGATCTTTTTGGATCTATACAAACTATGAGCTTTGGTGGTAATTACTATGCATTTGTCATTGTGGATGATTTTTCCCGCTTTACATGGACATTATTTCTTGCTCATAAAAGTGAAGCTTTTCAAGCATTTAGAAAACTAGCCAAGTTTATTCAAAATGAAAAATCTTTAAACATTGTTTCTATCAGAAGTGATCACGAGGGAGAATTTGAAAATCAAGATTTTGAGATGTTTTGTGATGAAAATGGAATTCAACACAATTTCTCCACTCCTAGGACTCCACAACAAAATGGAGTTGTAGAAAAGAAAAATCGTGTCTTCCAAGAACTTGCAAGAACAATGATAAATGAAAATAATCTTCCAAAATGTTTTTAGGCGGATGCCGTAAGCACCATTTGCTATGTTATGAAATGTGCTTTAATTAGGCCAATTTTAAAGAAAACCCCCTATGAGATTTATAAAGGAAGAAAACCAAATATCTCACATTTTCACATTTTTGGTTGCAAATATTTTGTTTTAAACAATGGAAAGGATAATCTTGGCAAGTTTGATTCAAAATCCGATGAAGGTATATTTCTAGGATATTCAGTCACAAGTAAAACATTTAGAATCTATAACAAAAGAACCATGGTAATTGAAGAATCAATTCATGTGATATTTGATAAGACTAACCATTCTATGCCTAGAAAAGATATTTGTGATGATGATATTGTAGAAAACTTGGGCAACATGAACTTGAATGACAAAAGGCAAAAGGAAAAACAAAAAGAAAAGGAGCAAGATCAAAATGAAGAAACTTCTCAAGTCAACAAAGTAGAACGTGATCCACCAAAAGATTGGAGAACGGCAAAAGGTCACCCCATTGATGCGGTAATAGGTGACATGTCAAAAGGGGTAACCACTAGAAATTCTATTAGAAATATTTGCAACCATTTAGCATTTGTTTCACAAATTGAACCTAGAACCATTGATGAGGCGATTATTGATGAACACTGGCTCTTGGCAATGCAAGAAGAATTAAATCAATTTGAAAGAAACCAAGTATGGGGACTTGTGCCAAGACCCAATGATTACTCAATAATTGGCACTAAATGGGTATTTAGAAACTAGAAATAAAGCTAGGCTTGTTGCTAAAGGATATAACCAAGAGGAAGGAATTTATTTTGATGAAACATATGCTCCCGTTACTAGATTAGAAGCTATAAGATTATTGCTTGCATTTGCATGTATGATGGATTCCAAACTATTTCAAATGGATGTTAAAAGTGCTTTCTTAATTGGATATATTCAAGAAGAAGTTTATGTTGATCAACCACCCGGTTTTGAAAATCATGACTTGTCTAACCTTGTTTTTAAACTTAAAAAGGCGTTATATGGTTTAAAAGAGCTTGGTATGAAAGGTTAAGTAGGTTACTTTTAGAACAAGATTTTGAAAGAGGAAAGGTTGATACAGCAGTTTTCATAAAAAGGAAAAACAACCACATTTTGCTTGTTCAAATATATGTTGAAGATATTATATTTCGTGCTACTAATATTAAACTTTGTGAAGAATTTGTCAACATCATGAAAAGTGAATTTGAGATGTCAATGATGGGTGAGCTCAACTTCTTCCTTGATCTTCAAATCAAACAAGAGAACGATGGAATCTTCATCAACCAAGGAAAGTATTGTAAAGAATTACTCAAGAAGTTTGGGATGGAGAATTCAAAAGCCATTGACACTCCCATGAGTACATCTTGTGCATTAGACAAGGATGGAGGAGGTAAGCCCGTTGAGATCACTAGATATAGAGGTATGATTGGCTCACTTCTTTACTTAACCGCAAGTAGGCTGGATATAATGTTTAGTGTGTGCGTGCTAGATTTCAAGCTAATCCAAAAGAATCACACTTAAGTGCCGTAAAAAGAATTTTGAGATATCTTGTAGGCACTTCACAAATTGGATTGTGGTACCCTAAAGGTGCATCATGTGAACTAATAGGATATTCCGATTCCGACTTTGCGGGTTGCAAATTGGATAGGAAAAGGACTAGTGGCACTTGCCACTTTCTTGGTTGCCCACTAGTTTCTTAGCATAGCAAGAAACAAAATAGTGTAGCATTGTCCACGGCTGAAGCGGAATATGTGATGGCCCGTAGTTGTTGTGCACAAATCTTATGGATGAAACAACAACTAAAGGACTTTGGGGTTAAACTTGATCACATCCCCATTAGGTGTGATAACACTAGTGCCATCAATCTCACCAAGAATCCCATAACGCACTCAAGGACTAAACATATTGATATTAGACATCATTTTATACGAGATCATGTTCAAAACGGTGATTGTATTTTGGAATTTGTAGAATCCTAAAAACAATTAGCCGACATTTTTACCAAACCTCTCCCAAAAGAAGTGTTTTGCAATCTAAGAAGAGAAATTGGCTTGATTGATCCATCATATTTGTAGACATGCATGGGTAGTCTCTTAGCTTCAATGCAATATCCACCTTGTTTACTAACTTATGCATTGAAGATTTCCCTAAGTCTATTTTGCATATCAATTCCCTCAAAGGTATTTAATTCAATGAGGTATCAAGAACTTGATCATATAAAAAGCCTTGCAAAGATTCCTTGAACTTGGTTGCATTGGTATTTTCTTTTCATAATTCATAGCCAAATTATAGTTATTATATATGCCTCCTAACTGCTTGCTGTGAATTGCATGTAATATGGCATGTATTGTTGGATTAATGTTCACTGTTGGGTGTATTTTCGTATCTGTCTGGATAAATCATGATATTTCATATTGAATATCCGAATATTAATATATGGATATCAATATCTGGATATCATATCCTGATATCAATATATGGATACCATATCCTGATATCAATATCCGGATACAATATTCGGATATCATATTCGGATATCAATATCCGGATATGGTAATACAAATATCTGGATATTTGTCGCGCTGAAGGCTTTTAAAATAGGTGCCCGTTCATTTTCTTTTGTTCTTTTTTTATATAAAAACCCTGTCTGTCATGCACCGTTTTGCTCCGTGACCCTCACTACCTCTCAAACCATCGTGACCCTCTCCCTTCCTCCTCCTCTTCGTGGGCCTCTCATTGGTCCTCTTCGCAGCCATCTCTCTCCGTGTCATCATCATCGTTGAAGTTCCTTGGTCCATCACGGTCTCTATTCTCTGTAGAAACGTGGAGACCAGTCGTGCGTCTCTCTCCATCTTCCACCCTTACCCTTCCTCGCGTTTCAGGTAGGTCTCTGCCCTCTCTCCTTTTTAAATTTCTTCCTTGTGTGACTGCATTCGGACATTCACGGTTCTGGAACAACAACAATATTTTTGTTTTTATTTTGGTTCATCCCTTGTTTTACAATTCTGTTATTTTCCAGCTTCGACCTCCTCCTCGCTATGGCTGATGGCGAGTGTGAGCGCCGCTCCAAGAGGAGGGCTGACAACCCAGCCACTTCTTCTGCCCCTGTTGCTATCAGTATTAACCGATCGGTTTCGGTCATCTCTTCGATGGAAATGCCGACGAGGTCCGTACATTCGTCGAACGGTTCTCCACTCGTCCTATTTTGGAGTCAAAATATTTAGACATTGCTTTCTTTTCCGCTCTGGGATTTGACTTCTGCCAGATTCTTGACGCCGTCAACTTGCGTTAGTTTGCTGCGCTTCATTGCTCATCCTCCGAGGTACTTGTTAGAGCATTCTACAAGAACCTCGAATACTCTCGTGGCACTTTGCGCTTTTACGTCAAGGGAGCCAACATTGTTGTCACCCCTGATGATTGGGAGGAGCTAATTGGCTACACTTTTCAGTTGGATGATGATGTTGTGACCGCTGATGAGCCGCTCACTTTTGATGGGATTCATTTTTCAGATTTTCAGTCCTACGACCGTGCGGCTTTTGTGACTTCCATCCTCCGTCCTAGGACTGCACGGACCAACTTTGTCCGACTCTCAGCCAAGAAGCTGAGTATCTCCGCCCGCATCCTACTATATATGATATCTCACATCATTCTCCCTAGGCATTCCAACCATGCCATTGTTCAGGAGAATGATCTCTTCACCATGTGGGCTATCCTTCGACAGCTCCCCATTGACTGGAGTAACACTTTCTGCTGTCAGATGCGAGAAGCATCATATGGCTCCACTACACATCTGTCATACCCTATGCTCATTCAGTGTTTTATGGAGCTTGAGGATGTACCCATGGAAGGTGAAGTGAAAAAGAAGCTCATGCCCATTCCCAACTACTTTGGAGAGAAGTTGCTGATAAAGACGAACATCATCCGCCTACATGGTCAGTGGAAATGGGATGATGAGGCCATGTATGGTGATGCTTCAGCTGATGAAATGGATGAGGATTTGCACACTCCACAGGCTGCTGATATGCCAGCAGATTCCTCTACTGCTGTGGTTCCACTTCCTCCGCTGCCTCCTCCACTCACCACTCGAGGCTACACTTCTCATGACATTATGCTTTATCTTCAACAGCAAGAAGCTGCTCACATTTCCTTCCGTCATGATTTCTCCACTCGTCTCACTCGCATTGAGTCCTCTCTTGGCCTCGCTTCTCCTGCCAGTGGTGCTGATGGTTCTCGTGATGCTCATGATGGGGGAGATGAGGATGATGAGGGCACTGATTCAGCCAAGGACACGTCGAGTGATGAGCATATTCCTACAGCCTCTGGCTCCGAGGATGACTCTTAGTATAGGATTGTTTACTGTTATTTTCTTTCTTGGCTAGACTATGATTTTTTGGATGCTTGTACTTCTTTTTGGTTGATGTTATGTTTGAGTACTACGCGTATCTATTTGATGTATGTATCACTTTTTCTTAATGTTATGCAACCTATTTTCCTTGAGATTTAACCGCACTCCTTTATTGTTTACATTCTTGTTTCGATCTTTTCTTTATTGGATTACTCGCTTCCTTTTGATGTTGCCAAAGGGGGAGAAGTATGTACTAAATTGAGAAATAATAAATCATTCAAATTGTAAGGTAAATAGGGGGAGACAATGGAAAATTAATCATTGAAATATATTATACCATGATCTAAGGGGGGTCTCGAGTTTCAATTGAATAAATTTATGCAACACTAACTCTCTTTCTCAAAGAGATGATGTGGTTGCCACGTACTCAAAGTTAATACATTTGATGATTCCACATCAATATAGTTTTGATGATAACAAACAAACTCAAAGAGGAAAGCTAAAGGACAAAGCAACATCCAAAAGAAATCAAGCAAATATGAAAGCATGCAAATCAAGCATCAAGCCAAGTCCAAGATCTCAATGGTATATTCGTTTAGGACTTAGAATAAATATGTAAAGGTGTATAGATTCTAGCATTGCATGAGCTCTAGTCATACATTCAATTACCTAATCATAAAGTGCTTAAAGAACCTTGATCTAATAAGTCAAGCATGCATTAAAAGGTTTTTAAGTAACTTAAGTACGTAAGCATCATGGAAAAACATAATCACACATATTCATGGCCTAACATCACTCATATGTTTTAAAAGAATGCATCTTTAAAGCAATGGCAAAATAAATGGTTTGATATGCACGAAATTGGTTCGGAAAGGAACCTACATGATATAAACATTCCTAGACATATTCCATAACCAATTACATGCTTTCCATGTTGTAAAAACCATTTTTGAAACTCATAATTCGTGTAAAAAGTGAGCTGCCATGAAATATCCGAATATTGCACTGAGAATATCCGGATATTAATATCCAGATATGTACGGATCACAACAGCTATAAACAGCTAGTTTTCAAATGAGGTATCAATATAAATACCCACATCAACTGTGATGAACAGTACACGACCATTGATCAATTATTGAACCTTTATTACTCTTTTTAGCCTATTATTGCTCATTAATTATTCACTTTGATCATTGCATACACTTGAGCTCATCTTTCCTTTGAAGCTATGCACCTATTAATTCTTCAAGTTGTAAAATCTGTACTTTGAGAGTACTTAGCCATTCCTAATCACTTCAATTTTACTTCTTGAACTGAGAGGGGAGTGATCCCTTGTGTAAGTGAAGGAAAAGTGTTAGTATCCAAGTAATCGAAGTCTTGGAAAATATTGTAGTGATTTGTTGAGCACCCTTGAAGCTCAACCGAATAGCGAAAGTTGACAAAGCGGCTTCAGTCTGGACGTAGGTCACAGTGGTGGTGACCGAACCAGGATATAGCTCGTTTGCAATATCTCTAACCCTTATCTTTGCTTAAGCATTGCTATATCATTTGAGCATATTTAACTTCATACATTATCATTTATTTACTTGCATTATTTGCTATTATTTAGTCTCTTTGTGTAGAAAATTATTTGAACTCAAAAAAATCATTTTCAAAAAGAAAAGTGAGACATTTTACGAAAGTATTTTTAAAACTCAATTCACTCATCCTCATGAGTTTGAGGACACTTGTCCAACAACAAGAAAATAGATATTTACAAATAATACAGTTATTCTTTCCAACAATTTTAATTTATTTATTCATTTAAAAATATTTTTTTGTTATAAAAAAAAGCTATAATGATGATAAGTTAAAAATATGTAATATCCCCTTGAGAGAGGGATAAACATTTAAATTTACACCAGTTGCAAGTGTTTAACTATATTGTTTATGGGTCCATCTAATCTCACGTTGCATGAGAGAATATCTCTCATGTTATAGACACACATGTGATGGGGCCCACCATTAAAAAAAGGAAAATCATAAAAAAGAGTGTCACAGTTTTCGATGAGTCTATTGGAGATAAACCTACTATTATGCAACATAAGAGTAGTTTTTCTAGTTGTTTATTATTCAAAGGAGTGTTGGAATACTTTGAAAAATTTATAAAATAAAATAAAAATTATATATTATTTTATAGTTTATCGTTTAATTAAGGAAATATGAATTATGCATTTTTACATGATCTTTATTTCTTTATATTTATATTCAATAAAATTAGAAATCATTAATTAAATGATAATATTTTTTTTAATACATTAAAATGATAATATTTTAATTAAAGGTAAAATTGATATTTTAGCTAGGGCTGACAAAATGTGTCATGACTCGTGGGTCGACCCACGATATGACACATCAAATTACGGGCCGCGTTAATCTGTGGAATAAAACGGATTGTATACTAGTTTGAATAAATAACACGAATTATTATTGTATCTTGTCATGTCACGAGTTGACTCGCATGACCTTGGTGTCATCTAGAAAAAATGTTTTTGTCCAAAAAAAAAAAAATTGTTAAAATTTTGGTGTGGGTCACGGGTCAACCCGCATTTTTTGATTAATTTTTCTCTTTTATTTTTTAATTTGTTTAGAAAAGAAATTAAAATTTCAATTTTAAAAGGTCAATCCGTGTGACCTTCGACCCGCGGTTTCAATTTTTGACCCGTAAATAAAAATGAGTTGAGTTTGGGTGTGACAATTTTACCTACAAGTCAAACCTTGACACGACACGAATCTGATTCATTGACACATTGCCTCCCCCAATTTTAGCCCGTTAATTTTATCTCTTTTTTTAATTTGTTTTCGTGACTTTTTTTTTCCTTTCTTTTTTTAATTTGGTCCCTTAGTTGGAAAATCATTAATCAATGGGTCATCTATAACAATTCTGTGACCCCATTAACAAAAACTTCATGACATAGAGGGACAATAACAATCATCTTAGGTTTTATAAATATTTCAGTTAGGTTTCTTAACTTTATTAAACCTGTTAACAAACTCCATAATGTTATTACTACAACTACAAGGAATGTAACTGTCTTCGGAAGAAGAACCAAGATTAGAACAAAGGTTTCAATTTGATAGAGTAAACTCAGAAAAGAAGGTAAAAACAAAGCTTAATTATATGCATAAAAAAATTAGAATTTTCCAGAAAGGTTTCAAAGTCACATTCTCTGACTAGTTTGTATAGCAACTGTAAGTTTTGAAGAACTCATGTTAGATGGATACTTAAAACTAGTCTTATATATGCTTTGTAGCAATTCAACTTCATAAACGTATTACTGAGGAAAATATATGTTTACTTGTGCAATATAGATCTATAAACCAATCGGTGATTGCACTAAGATAATATGACCACGTAACCTTGAAGTGGAATCAAAATCATAATTTGACTCTGAGTTTTTTTTTTTTTGGTGAAATTCTGTGTGAGTATTATAAAGAACCAATTCAACACAAAAGCTTAAGCTGGTGGGTGAGAGCTTTTTAATGATTTTATATATCTCAACACGCCCCCTCACACTAGAGATGATTTTATATATCTCAACACGTCCTCTCACACTAGAGCCCATTGGGCTTGAAGGGTGGACAATGCACGGCCCACCTAACCTGTGCGAACAAAGAAATTCCACTTGAAAGAAAGTGGGGGGCGACGAGGATTGAACCCAGGACACGAGGCTTTGATACCATGTAAAGAACCAATTCAACCCAAAAACTTAAGCTATTGGGTGATGTTACATTAATGGTTTTATATATCTCAACAAGTATTTGTCTCTGCGTGTGAGAGAGAGAGAGAGATAAAATGAATAAATTGGGAATCATAATTTTCCATTTAGTTTTTGTTGTTTTTCTGCTTTGAACTTAGATATGCTCCGTAGCCTGGGCTAAGTTTTTTTGTGGTTGAAATATACAAGTATCTCTTATGGTTTTAATGTTTTAATTCAAGTACCTTTTGTAATGGATTATGGGTTTGATTTTGAAATTTAATTTGTTACGATGACTAACTCAGCCAACCATTTTAAGGATTGACTCATGCAAAAGAGCTATTTCCGGAACCCTTAATTAAATTATGTGTTGTGGTATTAGCTATTTTTCTTTGGGTTTTATAATTCTCATTTAACATGAGAATTCAATTTTTCCTACACACCCTTCGATTTTCGTGTTGACATGGGTCCTACGTATAATTTTTTCTTACACATGGGTCTCACATGTTTTTTATCTCTATAACATGAGATTTCAATTCTCATTCAACATGAGAATTATAAAACTCCTTTTCTTTTACTCATAAGTCGCTTTAAGAATAGCGAATAAATGAATAATACATACTCATTGAAAGGGTTGTTGAACTTATAATCGCTCTATAGTTCAATCTTTCTAGAGGAATCTATGAGAAGAAATTCCAAGGAGCAAAATTAGTACAAGAGGAATCTGTGCCAAACCTAAGGAAACATGAGTAAAAATTGTTACTGCTTCAGGGTGATTGGTTAGTTTATTGATTCTGGAATTGGGAAAAGTATGCGCCAACTTGTTTTCTCCATCTTAATTTCAACTCATTTTCATTTGTGTAAATTTCATTTTTAATTCGTCCAAGTGTCTCCGAACCAATAAAAACTCAAAAACATTTAATTAATACGTGCACTTGCACAAAGCTTCGAAGTTGCTCCATAATCACCTTCATTGACAATTAGTGAATTTATTCCATCAGTATATTACTATTTTCATAAATAAATAAATATATATATATATATATATATATATATATATATATATATATATGGGGTAAATATTTCTCAAGCAGCTTGAGATAAGTTTATCTCCAAGCTAGCCCCAAAATTACGTCATTTTGATTAATGAAGGGTATTTATGTAATCTTAGGTAAATTAATGAAGGGTGTTACAGTAAAATGTATATGATATAAAAATAAATAAAATTACAATAACACCCTTCATTAATTCAACTAGAATTACATAAACACCCTTCATTAATCAAAACGACGTAGTTTTGGGGCTAGCTGGAGATAAACTTATCTCAAGTTGCTTGAGAAATGTTTTTCCCTATATATATATATATATATATATATATATATATATATATATATATATTGGGCTTATCATTTCACAAGCTGTCAGAGATAATTTTATCTCCGGCTACTAAATAATAACCGTACAAAGATGAATCAATGGTGATAAAGGAAGAGAGAGAAAAAAGAAATCATAATCATTCAAAGGTGAATAACTAAATATATGGAAATAAATAATCAAAGACAGCTTGAGAAATATTTTTCTCATATATATATATATATATATATATATATATATATATATATATATATAGGGTCAGGATCATTTTACACCAGTGTAAGTTACACTCTCAATCTTGTTCGTTGATCCCACTTTTATCTAAGGACTCTAATTTTTTAGTAATGTGAGCCATTGGATACAAGTGGATCAATGGTCAAGATCGAGTGTAAAACTTCTAACTCTTACACCGGTGTAAGAATATCCTGCCCTATATATATATATATATATATATATATATATATATATATATATGAGTATGTCTCGTGTTGTGAGATAAATTTAATGTGGGCTTCACTAAAAAAATAAATTAATATATAGGATCCACTTTGATTTTGTGTCACTCACATAAGAGAAATCATCTCTTTCTTTAGCCTATATATATGAAAATTTTCAGTTCACCCTAATAATTATAGTAATGTGTATCACTCAATTACATATGATTTTTTACTTATTATTTTATAATGAGATTCACTCACTCAACAAGAAAAACTTTTTTGAAACGAAAACATTACACTCATTTATTAAAGGGTTTAATGTTTCTTCAAGAAAAAATGAGATAATTTATCTCACGTATATATGGCTGAGCGTTTTTTTTTGTCATATCACCACACCCACTTTCACGTGCGTGAACAACTATTCCAGAAAAAAACATTAATCATTTATTCCTTTTATTAAATATGATAAAAAGTAATTTATCTACGTTAATTTGTAAGGAAATAGTACTCATATAGCAGTAAAATTGGCTACAGACAAAATATGGAAATCCCATCTCGCCTAGGTTATTAAAATTTTTGAACATATAAATGTTTATTTTTAGCATTTAATATCTCATATATAACTATCTGCTACGTATATAAAAGTGTATGAATCCATATTTTTTTCCTTACTTCTTTTCATATGGGCCTACATGGGCCCACATCCTTTTATATATGTATATAAGATAATTTTATTTCTTACAACATAAGAAACATCATACCCTTATTTTTTGAAGATGTTTGCATGTTTAATTATTCACTTGACTTATTAACTTACACTGTAATTATTTTTTTATCATTTACATTTTATTTAATGTTTCTTCTCTAAGTCCATCTAAATTTTAATTCTTACTTTTTTCTTTTAATTTAAGACCCTCTAAAATTTGATTTTATAAATAAAAATTTATCAAAAACATCTTTCAACTCAATTACTTTTTTTTTCAAGATTTTCAAGTTTTATTCTCTCACAAATATTCAAATTTCCAAAACGAGTATTTTTTTCTTCATCTTCAACCTCTTATTCTCATATTTACAGAACAAAATAGAAGGTTTATATAATTTTTTATTTTTTTTTGATAAACGAAGGCTTATATAATTTTAAAAGGCATTTAAGTTGACTATAACCAAAAAAACCATTATAAAATAAATAATTTCAGAATTATAACCTTTTTTTTTACAACCTCTTACAACCATATCTTATCACCGTTGATTTCCGCAAATCAACGGTTATAATTTATTGTGAATTAATAATTAATTAATGAGTTTAATTTGCTAAAATCATAACCGTTAATTGGCGAAAATCAACGATGATAAGATATGGTTGTAGGAGGTTGTAAAAAAAAAGTTGTAACTATAACCTCTCTCTTATTTTAATTATTATTTATACTATCTGATTTTTTAAATTTATTTTTTAATTTCAAATATTATTTTATTATAAATAAAGAGGAAGGTTATAGTTATAACTTCTTTTTTTTACAATCTCTCTCAATCATATCTTATCACCGTTGATTTCCGTCAATCAACGATTATCATTTATTGTGAATTAATAATTAATTGATGAGTTTAATTTGCTAAAATGATAACCGTTGATTGGCGGAAATCAACGATGATAAGATATGGTTGTAAGAGGTTGTAAAAAAAAGTTGTAACTATAACCTTCCCCATAAATAAAAGCTATAATGATAAGTTAAAAATATGTAATATCCGCTTGAGAGAGGGGATAAACATTTATATTTACACCATTTGCAAGCGTTTAACTATAAACAAAGCTTAATTATATGCGTAAAAAAATTATAATTTTACCGAAAGGTTTCAAAGTCACATTCTCTGACTAGTTTGTGTAACAACTATAAGTTTGGAAGAATTTATGTTAGAAGGGATACTTACAACTAGTCTGATACATGCTTTGTTCCAATTCAACTTCATATACGTATTACTGAGGAAAATATATGTTTACATTACTTGTCCAATATGGATCTATAATCCAATCGGTGATTGCACTAAGATAATATGACGAACGTGTGGTTAGTAATGACACGAGCATATTGACATCTGTTATCGTTGCAGAAACGATGAAAATATTTATGACACAAAGCACTTGATCACATTATTTATTTTTATTATGTTTTGCTTTTTCCTTATAATTTTTTTTTCTGTCACATTTACTTAAAAATGAGTGGGATTTTTTTTTTTTCTCTTTAATGACATTTTCAATTGAATTGCAAGTTATCCCGATTCTTGGTTGAAGCCAATAGTATTAATAGAATTGAGCTTTTTTGGAGCAATTTTATTACTGTTTTCAAAAAAGGTTTATTTAGGCTGTCTACTAGTTAATTTCTACATTTTGTACGTAATTAGAAAGGGTATTATTTCTCTCATTCAGAGAGAGGTTCTTTTTTCTACACTAACAAGAAATGTGGAGTCCACAAGCTAAAAAAATAAAAAAATAAAAAAGATTGTAGACACATCTTTTTATGTCTCTAACATGATATAGTTATCTTCTACTGTCGGAGAAAATAATTTCTCAATTACAAAAAGGAAAAAGGAAAATATCGATAGAAAATGGATAAGAAAAGTGGTGGAGACACACAAGTACAAATGAAAGAAATTGATATATATATATATATATATATATATATATATATATATATGGTTATGTTTATCTCATCTTGCATGAGATAAACAACTCTCCTACACACACAAAAAGAGATTGGGTCCCACCACTCTTTTTTTTCTCTCCTCTTACATGTGGGTCTAATTTTTACTTTTATTTCTACAACATGAGATAACATTTTTCCTACAACATAAGAAAAATATATCCCATATATATAATATAAAATATCTTAGATATTTAGATAAAATATCTTAGATATCAATAAACGTAATGATTAAGATTCCTTAAAATATTTATAAACGTAATAATTAAGATTCATTAGATATTTATAAAGATAATGATTAGATTCCTTAGATTTTTATAAAAAGTAATGATTACCTTCCTTTTTGAAAATATATAGCCTTGTAACCAAAAAAAATATATATATATAGCCCCCACCCCCACCCCCCCCCCCCCCAAAAAAAAAAAGTTGCGTAGAGAAGAAGGAGAGAAAGAAAGAAAAGAGAGAGAAAGAGAGAGAGGGAGAAGAAGAACAAGAAAAAGAGAAAAAATAAATAAATAAAAGGGAATGTAATATTGGGAGTAAGCAACTCGTTCTCTCTTTTAATTTTAAAGTTAATTTTTAGATATTTTAGAAAGCTATGTTGGTTCTGTTTTTATCTGTCATGTTGAAAGTTGGTATTTTAAAATTTTTTTTTTAAAAGTTGTGAATATTTCGTTACTCTGTCATACAGAACCTTTCACATACAGAACCCACAAAGTTTTGGGCGCTCCAAAATTGAGCATTAGTCATTTCAGTTAAAGATTACTCGTTCCTATATATGTTTGTATACAGAAACCCACAAAGTTTGGGTAGAACCCACAAAGGTTTGGATATGACTAAATGAAAAACCCACAAAGGTTGGGCTTATATTTATTGTTTATGATATTATTTTCTTTTTATAAATTTTATTCTGTGAGAATGATATTTTCCACTAAAGTGGCTGAATTGGTTATAGTTCAAAAAACCCCAATATTGCCGAGATTTATCTCACGTGTATTTATTTTTATGCTAAAATTTCCAGAGTAAACAGGCCAATATGTGTATCTTTGGAGTAGGATAAAGCACTATGGTTAAAGACTTTGAAGACTATACAGAGCTTAATGGATCAATTATTAGAAAATAAAAATATTTCTTTTCAGTTTACATTATGATATATTTATGATGTAATAGTGAACTTGACTTCTGTGTAATTAAATTTTAAGTGTATTTTGTCATATGTCATTATTTGATATCTGCTGTGTTAGAATTTCACTTAATAATTGATGTGATGTCCTCTATCCTAGTTAGTTATAGAGGATGTTACATTTTATGGCATCAGAGCAGCGGCTCATGTAATTAAAAAATCTAAACTATTATAGTTGCTTGGTATTTTGTCATAGGTCATGCATATTTTTAGTTATTTTAATGAGCCTAATCAACTCACTATCATAAAATAATATACGTAGATCTATGACAGAAACAAGACAGACATCTTCAACTTCTGAACCAGAAGTTAACCCAGTAACGGATGCGTTTACCCGAGTGGCAGAAGCTCTTAGAGAACAAAATGTAACTAATCAGCAAATTATTCAGGAGTTGAGGGAGGACCGTGCGGCTAGAAATCACACCCATAACTCTGAAAGTGAAAGTGGACCTAGAATTGCAAATACTCAGGGAGGACTTAATCCTGATTATATAGGACTCACTGAATTCCTTAAGCATAAACCTTCCACTTTTCGTGGAGATTATAACCCTGAGACAACCATGTAATAGGTGAAAGAACTTGAGAAAATATTCCTGGTAATGGACTGTCCTAATACTCATCGTGAAAAGTTTGCCACATACTTACTGATTGGAGAAGCAGAGCATTGGTGGACAAATACCAAAAGATATTT
>JAVKPL010000846.1:0-10000 GCA_032173675.1 Gastrolobium villosum
AATTTACCTAAACTACTATAAGACCAATACCTCCTGTGATCTCTCACTTAATTATTATTATTTAAAAAAAACACTCCACTAGAATTGTATCCCACATCTCTGCACTCCCTCGCAATAAACTAACTCCCTCATCAATTAAGGATTTTTAACAATTACTTTAACAAAAATTATTAAAAAATTTAATTATTTTAGAGGTAATTGTGGGTGCGATTTTTTCATATAAATGCATTATTACCATACAGGTTTCTAATTCTGAATACAACACAGCAAAAAGGCCAAATAACCACATACTTGCAGCTTTTGGATTTCAATCCAAGACAGCTCTTAAACAAATAATACAGTACAGTGATAGAACTGACCTTCCATAGTTACGATCATAATCTGGATCACTACGATCCTTTCCCTATCTCTGAAAATGGCAACTCGGTTGAGAACTAATATCCCTACTAGTAGTGAATTTTTCAGAATCAGCCATAGGGTTCTTGCTAGTTTCATTCTCATCCTTGCTTAGTAAATAATTTTTCTCATCCATTGGGACCTGGGACAGAGTATTACCTGAATCATAACTTCTAGAGCTACTAAAGATTCGTGCTCGTGCCCGGTCATATTCCTCTTTCCTCTCCTCTACACTTCTCAGAGGATTGCCTTTGCCCCCAGCTTCATTGGCTTCACTTAAACTGGTTTTATTAGGCCTAGGCTTTATGGAAATTTTTATCTGCTCAGGTTTACCATTTTCCAATTGTTTGGCAGGTATTTCAGATAAGCAGACCACAGGATACCTGCTTTCTGCTAACTTTCTCACCATAATCTTAGTTCCCTGGCCATCTAAGCTGTTATCTTGAACCATGGTTTGCAAACCATAGTGTTGAGCAACACGATGAGCAGCCAGTCTGAGATAGGAAGAAGGGAAATGTTGAAACTCAAAATGCTGCTGATAGCATTACCCAGAAACCTCTGAATATCCAGCTCCATCCGCAAAACTGAAGTTGAGGAATAGGAAAGAATAGACAATGAAAAAGAAAAATATCATGATATATAATAATGGGGGAAACTGAAAACAAATAACCCAAAACACATCCAGAGAAGATATTAGTAGGGGAAATTACAGACATAACAAAATGAATGTTGACAAACATATGATCAAAGATAAACCTATTCATTTCCTATAAAGCTCCTAAATCCTAATCCAAGAGTCCTCTACCACTCAAGCCCCAAAATACATAGAGAAGATTTCAGCCAGATGGCCCAAAATAGCTTATAAATATGGGAAAAATGTTTGTCCTTTTAAAGGATGGTCATTTTAGTTAAAACTAGTGTTTTTTATCTAAAATTTAAATTAAAAAAAAAAAAAAAACTTACTTTCTCCCCCATGATTTCCATCGTGTATCTCTTTCTCTCACTTAAAAGGACACAATTCTATGTCCATTAAAAGGACAAACACAAATCCTCTAAAATATATAGAAAATACAAGGAAAACAACAAATTCTCAGGCTCTATTCCTTTTGATACAAAATCCACATGACCATGCAGTTTTCCACAGGTACCAAAGGAAACAAAAAGGATAGATTTTGCTGGAAAGATGATTATAGTAATTGGGCAACGGATGATGATGTGTTCTTAAAAATTCAAAGTATAAACATGCTACATTAATATTGAGATTTTTTAACATCAGAAATTATCAAGCTTATTGAAAAAGGGGAACCTTACGCGATTGGAGGGTATGGTAACCCAGATAACCCAAGGTGGCCAAGCTGGATCATAATCAAACTATTTAATAAGAAATCAACTACTTACTATAAAACCCACACAATATAACCTCCAAGCCTTCTGGCTAAAATATTATAAAGCGCAGAAAAATAAAAACTGTATGACGCCTTTTGTAGCACAATCCCTTTTTTTGAAAATGAGCTGATTTATATTCTTGCAATGAAACATGATTATGGAGCAAATAACGCATTAATTCCTCTCAACGAAGAAGTGATGAACAAATGATATATCAACAAAGCATAAGCCTTATGCAATACTGGATTTGACAAAAGGGTAATGGCAACTCAATTCCTGAGAGGTGAAAAATTAAAAAATGAAAACAAAACACTAACTAATGACCCCCCCCCCAAAAAAAATGCTTTATGTACTGGGTTAATTGACATCAACAATGATCCCGTATAATGTAAAAAAACCACTAAATTAAATACAGGAACTGGCAGATGATGAAGAAAATGCTTATAAATAATTTATTTCATGATATGGAAGAAGGGCTGTTTTAAACAATTAAAGGATAAAGATTTAAATTAAATAAAGACAGTTAGTAACTGGATTTAACAAGTAATGCGATGGTGCTATAAACAAATACAGATAAATGGGTGGAATTGGACACCAACTGCATATTGGTTTCCAGCTAGCAGTAACCCAGTAACCAAATTTTGGTCCATGAAACACCCCTAACATTGAACATCATTTCATGATCTTGATTATGTAATACAATTATACAATATCATAAAGATATTCCAAAGAATACAATTTGACATGATGTTATCCTGCTCCTGAGACCAAAAATAAAATGAAAGCAATAACTTCATATAAACAAATACAAGTATTTGAAACAAATACATAACCAAAAATTAAAAAAAACACTAAATCCCAGCTTCAAGCAATAATTGCAGCGTACAATAATGAAACACTCTACTAAAAAAAATACAAAAAAAAAAAAACCCAAACATAAAAGAAAAACCAAACAAAACATAATGATATGAATAAAGATAGAGACAGAGAGCATTGACTTTGTGACATGGGGAGCTATGAAGCCTGACAAAGGGTGAACCTAGTCCTATAGTCAAACCAAAAGTGACATAGTTGAATCAACAATGAATAATAATTATAGACCTGAAGCTCCAAAATATTCCTTCCCTATTTTTACTTCCTCCTACAATTCCTCCCGGCTTTGAATGGGGAAAGAAAAGGATCAAAAAAAAAAAAGAGAAGATGGAAGTTATATAATTATAATGAGATAAGGAAAATATGAAAACACAATTGTATTTACTACTACAATTTATTTCTCTTCCTCTAATAAGGAAAGATGATGGGAGGAGCAATATTAAAGAAAATGAGATTATAGGACATGAAACATTTGATGTGAAAACAAAGAAGAAATAAAAAAGATAACGGTAATGTATTTGCTAGGGTTTGTTGTGATGTGAGTGATGTTTATATAAAGAACACAAATGTAATAATTAAATACAATTCAGTTATATATCCTGTTTACCAATTTATATTGTTTCAAAATGTTTTCTTGTAAATATAAATTAATGTATAATATTCCTTTACTGGGACCCTAATGATTTAATTAGATTAAATCCTTCAATCTACAAAGACTAAATTTTACTAACTTTTCATTTTGGGATTGAATTAGTGATAAATCTTCATAAAATAAAACTAATTATATTCGGTAATATGTATTGAGAAATCCAATATGTAGCATATCAAGATTCTACCTTATTAATTTCCTGTCTGATCTAACAATAAATCAAGAGAGAGAATATTAAAAAGTTTTTGAAGAAAGAGAAAATATTAATCTAATGGTGATTAGATAGGTAATAAGTTGGTAGTAAAAAACTTGGTAGTGAGAATATCTCCTGATATTATGGACCCAATCTACGAGGCAATAATCCACAATAGGCAATTAACCTAGAGATAAAATTGTAACCAAAATCAAAATTAAGAGATAAAAGAAATCTAAATATATATATATTCTAAAGTCGAACCGACTTGTTGGCAAGTTTGCTAATATGTCATAACCTGATGCAATCTGACAGCTTTATATTCGCAAGCTGCTTCATTTTAAATTTTTTACCTACTTATAGAAACTTTTTCAATTAAAATAAATTCATTTTAAATTAATTTTAATTAAAAGCATAATTAATTCATTTTGGTGAAAAAATGGTGCAGCTTGTATGTGTTCACTTTTTCAATGCAACTAAATCCCACTACCTTTAAATTATTAGTTAAACACCACTAACAACAATACTATAACATTCATCTTTTTCATTCATACTCATTCCTCAAGGTGAGGTATTTATAGTCACAAAAGCAGTTACAATCAACCTGCTAATAAATAGGATAAAATAACAACTCATCTAATAATCTAAACGGATATTTACAAAATCATAACAGTCTTACAATAATTTAAGACTAATTTCAGTTACATATTAATTTAAGACTAATTTCAGTTACATATTTTAACACTCCCCCTCAAGTTGGTGCAAAGATATTGATCATGCCCAACTTGTCTATTGTTTCTTGAAACACTTTTGTGGATCCAGCCTTGGTTAGCACATCGGCAAGTTGATTTTGAGAATTGATAAATGGAAAGTGGATTGTACCTTCATCTAGATTTTCTTTTATAAAGTGTCTGTCAACCTCAACATGTTTGGTTCTATCATGCTGGATAGGATTGTGTGCATTATCTATGGCAGCCTTGTTGTCACAATGTAGATTCATAGGTTGGTTATGGAACAGACCCAAATCTTGCAGAACTTTTTTTATCCAAAGCAATTCACAAACACCCTATGCCATTCCTCTATATTCTGCTTCTGCACTAGATCTAGCAACCACCTTTTGCTTTTTACTCTTCCAAGTAACCAAGTTTCCTTCTACAAATGTAAAGTATCCTGAGGTTGACTGCCTAGTTGTTTTGTCCCCTGCCCAGTCTGAATCACAGTAACCTTCAATGGAGGATATATTGGTTTTTTTTAAATAATAAACCCTTGCCAACTGTTCCCTTTAAGTACCTCAAAATTCGAAATACTGCTTCCATATGATCAATACTAGGAGAATGCATAAATCTACTTACCACACTTACTGCATAAGCAATATCTGGTCGTGTGTGAGATAGATAGATCAGTCTCCCCACTAATCTTTGGTACCTTCCAACATCAGTAGCTATTTGGTCAGGATAAATACCTAGTGTGTGATTCATTTCCATAGGAGTTCCTGTTGGTTTGCAGTTCAGCATCCCTGTCTCTGTTAGCAAATCTAGAGTGTATTTTCTCTGTGAAAGAGATATTCCTTGCTTTGATCTTGAGATTTCGATCCCCAGGAAATATTTAAGTTCACCCAAGCTTTTCATTTCAAATTCGGTATTCAAGTAGTTTTCCAATTTCTCCATTTCTTCTAAATCATCTCCAGTGAGCACCATGTCGTCTACATATACTATCAGAGCAGTGATCTTTTCCTCTTTCCTCTTAATAAATAAAGTATGGTCAGCATTGCTTTGGCTGTATCCAAACTTTTTCATAGCTGTTGAAAATCTCCCAAACCATGCTCTAGGTGATTGCTTAAGGCCATATAATGCCTTTTTTAGTCTGCAAACTTTTGATTCATTTGCGGCTTCTATGTTGATTCCCGGTGGTATATCCATATACACTTCTTCCTCAAGATCCCCATTCAAAAATGCATTCTTTACGTCAAACTGTTTGAGAGGCCAATTTCTGTTTGCTGCAAGAGAAATAAGGATGCGGTTAGTGTTCAACTTGGCTACAAGTGCAAAGGTGTCCTGATAGTCTATGCCATATTTTTGGGTGAACCCTTTAGCTACCAGTCGTGCCTTGTACTTGTCTATACTCCCATCAGCCCTTAGTTTTATTGTATATACCCACTTACATCCAATGCTTCTTTTTCCTCTAGGTAGATGAACAAGCTCCCAAGTTGAATTTTTTTGTAAGGCTTCCATTTCAGTATTCATTGCATTTTTCCACTTTGGGTCTCCAAGTGCTTCCTGCACATTGTTAGGAATGTATACATCAGATAACTGATTTACAGATAAAGCATATGAGTTAGATAACCTATGAGTGGATACATAATTGTTTATGGGGTACTTAGCCTTAGCCTGTAGGTCAGGTTCATATACTTTCCTAGGAATTCCTTTAGTTGGTCTTAGAGAGTATCTATTTGGAGGTTCTGTTTGAGTGTCCAGAGGTGAGAGAGATGTAGTTGGTTCAGACATTACCTCAGTATTGGAAACATGAGGCTGTTCAGGATCATCTCTGGATGAAGAGTTGGTTATTGGAGCTAGTTGTGGGTCTTCAGCTTGTGACTCTATTATTCGGTCTTCAGGGGCTGTATTGGTGCTTGTTGTATCCAAGTTTGGTGTACCTTCAAATGGATTTAAATTTGAGGGAGGAAAAATTTTGAGAAGTACTTCTCCTCCAATTTGAGAAGAGGAGGTCTCCCCCTGAGGAGAAGAATTGATTTCTCCCCCTGAAAAAAAAGGTATCTGTTCATGAAAAGACACATCCAAGGTAACATGTAACTTATGCAAAATAGGATCAAAACATCGATATCCTTTCTGAGTTTCCGAATATCCTACAAACACACATTTTGTAGCACAAGGATCTAATTTGTGACGTAGGACTTTTGGTGTATGAACATAGGCACAACATCCGAAGACTCTAGGCTCTAGATTAGGAACATGAGGAATTAAGAAATGGGATTCAAGTGTTTGTTGAGGTGTTTGAAAATTCAGAACACTAGATGGTGTTTTATTAATCAGATAGGCAGCAGAAACTAATGCCTCTCCCCAAAATCTCTTAGGAACATTCATGCCTAGTAAAGAAGCTCGAACAACCTCTAACAAATGCCTATTTTTTCTCTCAGCTAGGCCATTCTGTTGTGGTGTATACGTGCAAGATGTTTGATGTTTGATGCCATTTTCAACTAAGAAGGAATTAAAATTCTGACTGGTGTACTCAGTGCCATTGTCAGTTTGTAAAATTTGAATTTTAGACTGGTACTGAGTGAGAGTCATAGAGTGGAATCTTTTAAAAACATTCAAGACTTCAGATTTGTGTTTTAAAAGAGTAACCCACGTTAGTCTGGTACATTCGTCAATAAATGTAACAAAGTAATGTGCTTGAGAGAGCGATGATTCCCTAGATGGGCCCCAAACATCTGAGTGAATAACTTGAAAAGGAATAATACTTTTATTGAGACTGGGAAAATAGGGAACACGATGGCTTTTGGCCATTTCACATGTGTTACATTTAAAATCAGACTTATTGAAAGACGAAAAAAACTTGGGAAACAATTTTTCCAAATAAGTAAGGGAGGGATGTCCTAATCTATTATGCCATAACCAGATAGATTGAGCAGCTTTATCAACAGCAGTATTGGAAGACTGGACCGAAAGAGAAACTGATGTCTGAGTTGTCTCCAAGAAGTACAATTTACCACGCCTAACACCATAACCAATTTTCATTCGTGTTGAGATGTCCTGAAAAATACAGCAATCAGGGAAAAAAGAAACAGAACATTTCAAGGAGTCAGTGATTCTGGAAACAGATAACAGATTAAATTCCAAAGAAGGAACCACTAAAACAGAATCTAAAGAAATATTTGGAGTTAAAGAAATAGATCCTTGGCCAGTAATCGGGGAGGTATCACCATTTGCTGTGGAGATAAAAGTTTGAGTACAAGGTCCATAATTTTGCAACTCAGAGGGATCTCTAATCATATGAACGGACGCACCTGTGTCAATTACCCGCGCATGATTTCTAGACAATGTGGAAAAAACAACTGGTTCATCAAAATTACCTTGATGAGCAACGAAGGTAGTAGAGGGAACAGAGGAATCAAATTTTGTGGAAGGAGGACCACCAACAGGGATCTTCCGGCGGGGCTGTTTGTTGAAGGGTACCCAATAATTTCAAAACACCTTTGTTTTGAATGTCCAGCAGCACCACAATGGGTGCAAGAGAAGTGATTCGATTTTGCAGTAGAAGAGAACTTACGGGGCTTCGAAGCTGTAGATGATGGGAGTGTCAGCAACGCCGTGTTGTCCGAGGCAGGATGAGAAGATGCCATTGTCTGTCTCTGTGTGATCTCGCGACGGACGAACGCATAGGAGCCCTCCAGATCCAGTTTTGGTTCTTTGCGAAGTATTTCGCCTCGAAGATGGTCGAACTCAGAATCCAAACCACTAAGAAAGATGTGAACCCTCAACCGAGCCATGGCTGAGTGGAGATTAACAATTCCGTCAACGGTAGAGGCCTGAGTATTCGTTCGATGATCGATCTCCTGGAAAATGGCAAGCAGCTCATTGTAATACGTGGCCAGAGGGCGACCTTGCTGTTTGGTGGAGAAGGATCTCTGATTCAGTTCGAAAAGACAGGTTTCATCCGATGCATCATAGTACGTTTGTTTGCAGGCCTCCCAAATCTCAGAGGCAGTCTCCAACCGTAAGAACCTGGTCATCAAAGAAGGGGTCATCGAATCAATAAGCCAGCTTTTGACCCTTTTGTTTTCCGTAACCCAGGAATTGAATAGGGGATCTTCTGGTGACGGTTTAGAGGTTGCTCCGGTGAGATATCCGGTTTTGTTGCGTGCCCCAATCCTCATATCCATCAACTGGTACCACAGAGGGTAATTGGTTTCATCCAGAACGATGGTCTCAGGGAAAGAAGAGGAATCTTGTTGGATGATGATGGGGTTAGGATTCGGTGGTGGGACAGTGGCTCTGCTAGGGTTAGAGTTTGGGAAAGTGGTTTCTGTTTCTAAGGAAGTGAGGTTGGGGTTTTCCAACGTAGGTAGGGGAAAAAAAGAAAAAAAAATTGTTTGGGGAATTATGGTGGTGGGGAACGTACGGTGGGTTAATGTGAGGATAAGTAATTGTGTGGCTCTTTTGATACCATGTCAAAAGTTAAACACCACTAACAACAATACTATAACATTCATCTTTTTCATTCATACTCATTCCTCAAGGTGGGGTATTTATAGTCACAAAAGCAGTTACAATCAACCTGCTAATAAATAGGATAAAATAACAACTCATCTAATAATCTAAACGGATATTTACAAAATCATAACAGTCTTACAATAATTTAAGACTAATTTCAGTTACATATTAATTTAAGACTAATTTCAGTTACATATTTTAACAAATAGACATTAATCCTGTAAGTTGCCGGACGTTATAAGTGGTATCAGAGCAAGATCTCTCTCCCAGTATGATGTGGTTCAAGGACGAACAAAGCAGAAGCTGGTGGGCATGTAACATCCTGAGCGCTGACGAGGGAGGAGAGTGATTGCCGGTGCAAAAGAGATGATGCACGGGCAATGAGCGACTCCTGACAGGCTTCTAGCGAAAGTGGTACATGAATAAATCGAATCAACCCCCGAACAAGAGGGATCTAGAGGCTGCGCACGTATGGGTTAAGCGTACTTGACTTGGAGCAATTATGGGATGGGTGACCACCTGGAAAGTTTCTCACTAAAAATGTAAGTAAGGACAAAGCACGCTGAAAAGTCCCGTGTTGGTTTATAGAGACAATCATTAATTCTGCAAATAGTCGAGCGTTAAAAGGAATACTTACTGAAATCTCTACCATACCTTCTTTGCCCTCTGATATTATGACCAACATTTAGTTCATCACATCTAACGACTATGATTGAATTTGTCACAAATACAAATTATAACAACTCTAATTCTCAAACTGTTTGAAATTTGATAGTTACGTGAGACATGGTGTAAATATTTTGTCTGTTAAGGGAATTTTTTCAGTTGAATCATGAAAATATTACGATAATGGATGTAAGGATACAATTCGTGCATAAAAAAGTCAATCAGAACATAAAAAGAACATAATTTGTGTTTAAAGACAAAAATACAGAAAATTGTGTAACAAGGGTATTTTGGTGATTTTGCAAACTAGGTCTGAACTGAGTTCTGACAGTCTAGATAAATTCTCTGGTAAATTCTAAGGGTTGTATATGTGTTTAAATTAATTAATTGATGTGTAGAATAATTTAAATAAATAGATCAAAGTTTGATTAATTAAAAAATCAATTAGTTTAAAAAGTAAGTTTAAACTCTTACAAACTACACTGAGTATGACCGATCATACTTCAATCAAGAGTGTATGACCGATCATACTTAGTTTAATTTGTAAAAAAATTTTATAAATAGATCCTTCTCATATATATATATATATATATATATATATATATA